>CM044006.1:74114302-74216802 GCA_024085815.1 Flaveria linearis | reverse complement strand
ATTATCACAGTCTCAACATAGACAAATATTATTCTAACATATGCTTTCCAAAGCATTTTGCCAAAACTCAGGAGATGCTGAGTTGTCATGGGCGGAAACAATCCTATGCTCTTCAACACTAACTCATTCTTCAAGTATGTAATGCCTTTGTTACACCATCAAAAACTTAAAAATAGGTTAATTTCTTGTACTTGATGAGATTATGTTTTAGTGAAAAATAAGACAAACATGTATTTTGTTAAAATGTTGAGAAAAAAATGTTAGGAGAAAGGTGTATATGTATATGAAGCACATATAGGATATGTTTGGAGACTCGAGAGTTTCCTTATGCAATTAACCATCCTAATGTACCTTCACATGTTGCTTAATATTGGTCAAATTGGTGTTATGGGTTTTAAAGCTGAAATAACATATTTAAGTATGTAGGTCACACTATTTTTATGAGAAACTTATGCTTCACATATGTTTTTTTAATAGCCTTCAAATATGTGTTTACTCTGTTATATACATGTTATATTGTCTTCTATTGATTCTCTAGCAGATACATTTGGAGCACTTCTACTCGAGTGAACACCTTCAAAGTTTCAACTAATTCTAGAGCTCAAGGTTGTAGTTGATCATCTTTACCTTTTACTCATCTTTGTATCTACATATTAATTTGTTCAACGTCACTGCATTTTCTTTACCTGAAATGGAAATTGAACCACAAATCTGAATGGGAAATGGAGCAAATGGGCTAGACAATTATACATTCCACTCATGTGAAATTTATGTTCATATCCTTATGTTGAAGACTTATGGAGTCAAACTCAAGATCTCTCCAAGAACACTTGGAAACTTGAGAGTGGTATTTTTATAATCCCTGTACTTATTAAATTGGCCGCTTTTTTTAGTTTCCATTATATTTGGTTTTTTAAAATTTTGTTGACTGCTTATCTTATCTTTCATGTGATGATGAATGATAGTGTGGTGGTTAAACGCGTGACAAAATACAAAAAAAGACAAGCTTGTTGGTATGCAGACTTAGTGAGGGTGTGGTTTACAAAATCAGTTCATATATGCTACTACAAAGATTAAAGTAATCAATTTGTATTCTGAAATAATTAACATGTAATTATAAACTTTGTCAACAATTAGTACTTAAAAATAAATCGACCATAATATCTATTAAAATTACAATACTTAATTTGGTTTAATATTATTCTACATGGGCCACTTATTAACAAGTCTTCTTTATAGAAGGTTCTTGTTGTGTAGTTATCAACAAGGCTGCAGTGGCATGTCCTTTTCTATTACCTTTTTCCCCCCGAAGAGGTGAAAACAAGATATGACTTGCCCATAGTGACTAATGTACATTACTTGTTTGGGTTGGGCTTAAACGAAAATGGAAAGAGTGGCGTTTGGGCACCAAATTAGAATAATAACAAGAACTATAACATGTTTAAAACGGCTACATTGGGTCAGGTCTACCTGAAATATTGATTATCCAAATGGCTTTAAGCATTTAAACTTACAATTGATTGATTTGAGCAGGGGGTTACTAATCTGCTGAAGTTAGATGAAACACACCAGCAGATGTACATATTATCTTTTCATGTGATGATGTTAATGTTATCTTGTCATGTGCTCATGTACATGACTAATCAACTACTGCTTTTGGCGATTTATAGTTTAGAAAGCAGGTACCAAATGTTATATATTCATGTGTTCTACATCTTTTTAAATTTGATATTTATTGCTAAAAAATGTATCTACTGTTTTTGCTACCTAAGATGCTAGGGAAAAATTATTTTTTATAAACAAGTTAGTGTGTTAGATGCACATTTTAAATTTTCCTTTGTTTAAAAAAGTTTGGCTATTTGTGGCAGTTATATTTTATACCCTCGATATCTAGCAAAGACCAAGAGTTCATTATTTACTTATTTAATTAGGGGTCTCGAAAAGATTATATAATATATCATGAGAGAATTGATACATTAATTGAAAATGAGTACCACGTTTTTTACTGACGTTGTCGTCGCATCGCGCGGGTCCCGACTAGTGTATATATATGTATATATATGTATATATATGTATATATATATGTATGTATATATATATATATATATATATATATTTTATAATGGGCTTAAAAACTAGTTGGCTTAACGTCTCTATCATAAGAATCAGAAGATGAGGAATGGTGCTTTGCTTTAGGGTTTAGCCTTCATGTAAAGTGCCCCATTATTTAAAGATGGATTCCTTCGTATTTGGTCAAAATGGAGTCCCACCAATTTACCCAAGGTGCCCTTTAAGATTTCAAATGGAACTAAGAGGCTGTTTGATAACATCTTATTGAATAAGTACTTAATGAATAAGAGGGTCTGAACCAGTGAGATGTTTGAACCATTAAGAGGTCTGGACCAATAAGTGTGTTTGATTGTAAAAAGGAAAATTAAAAACCATACACCAATAAGTGTCTTCACCCTTTTCTCTCAAAAATCAATATTATCCCAAACCACTTCACAAACACCTTCACGTCCGCCCTATTTCGCCTCACAACCGCCACCACCACCTTCTTCCCCCGCACTTGCACCGCTTCAATTCCACCTTTGAAGCAGGTGCTGCCTAGAGTGGGCCAACCCCTTGTTGATGCCGCCGGTGCTTACTCGTCCTCCGGTGATGTTGCGACGAAAGGGAAAAGTAGAATCAAGGGCGTACGACCAAACCCCCTCCATCATCGCCACCGCCGGCTGCTTCTTCGCCAGATCCGCCCTCGTCACCTTCGCCCTCGCCCTCCGCCTCCACGTCTGACTCGAGTCAGATCTTGGGTAGTGTTTGACCGAATCAGCACCTCAGTCATACCTCTTCTCCGATAAGATGTAACCAACCACACGCTCAGACCTCTGACCGAGTCAGACATGGACGTCTGACTGGGTCGGTCAAACCCAAACAAACAGGGCCTAAAGCTTTCCGTTTTCATTTTTCCTTCCAAAAGTAGAAAATATATTTATATGACTTATCATGTTTTAAAACCAATATGTTAAGAATCACATAATATAACTATATAATGTACTAGCTATAGTAACCCGTGTGTTACACGGGTTGAATAAATAAAAAATTAATATAATAAAATTTATTAATTATAAAATAATATTTTAATATATGATATCACCGAAATTATGTATTAGAAATGACTGTAAATTATAAAATAGTGATATCAACTTTTTAAAACTTTATTTTTTTAAAAAAATAAACGTTTTGTTCTAAAACAAACCGTATAAAATTGTCATTTTTAAAAATTTTCTTATTATAACTCTGAAATTTAATTATTTTTGGTTTTAAAAAAATAACTTTTTAAAAATACCAATTTTAAATATTAATTATTTTAAAAAAAGTCTTATGCTTTAAATAAATTTATTATTTTATAAAAAAAATATTTATTTAGAAATAACATTAATAAATAGATCTCTTTATTAATTTATTAAATAAAAAGTGTTAAATAGTATTATTAGTAATTAAGGTAATTATTTAATATGAGAGAGAGGCGGGAAAATTTTGAAGAGAGTGATTGTGGTGTTGACACGTGTCATCCCAGATACCCTTTTATTAGAGTAGGAAGATAAACCGTAATAGTGAAAGAGAGAAGGAGAGGTGATACATAGTCATGTATCACAATAAAAACAATATATATAAATGTATAATATGATTATCCTGGTTCTTCACATATTATTAGTTGTGAAATTAGGGTTCATATACACATATGTGCACGATAATTCTAAAATAAGCAATGTGTTTATAGTTTCAAGAACCGCATAACATATTTATACGTAGTGCATTAAAGGTAATGAAAGTAGTGAGAGAAAATGTGATGATCAAATAACCATCTATCTATCTCATTCAAAGCACTATGAAGTGCTTATACAGTTATACGTACGATTTTTGCGGTTGTTTTTTTGTAAGGCGAGTGTCTCAGCGGTAAACCCAAACGATGACAACCCAATCGACACCAGTTCGAGCCACTGGATGTGACAACCCGAAAATTTTCATGATTTAATAAAATTTTTTTTATATGTGAATTTATAGTTTATTTTTATATTTTTATTATTATTTAATGATAATGTTAATAATAATAAAATAATAACAATAATAATAATAATATTATTATTATTAAAAATAATAATGTTAATAATGATAATATTAATAATAATGAAAATATTGTTATTAATAATAATTTATAAAATTATTAAATTGATTTAATAAAGTTCAGGGTTAGTTTTGTAGTTTCTAAAACTTGTTTTTATAAACTTGAATCATAAAATGATAACATATTAAAACCACAGGGACCATTTCTGTAATTTCTTTAAAAACCCCAACCCACCGCCCGTTCCCGTCGATACCATCTCCGGCCACCCTTTCCGGCGGCCTTCCGGCGATCCCAATAGCCACTAAACACACGGTTTTGACTCGATCAAAAGCTACCGACAGCTTCTAGTGTGTGACTCGAACTTACACCCCTTTTTAATTTAAAAATGGTAGTGCAAAACCCACCCAACCCGACCACCCCATTATCGACCAAAACCGGGTCACAAACACCCACTAACTATATTGATAATCAAATTAAATTGACACGAACGATCCTATATAAGTCCCCAGTTGAATGCCATTCGAAATCGCACCTAAAACACACCTATAAATCGAAGTTGATTACCTCCCTGTCGCGAACCTGCAACCAATCGAAATACCCTCCTTCGAACTTCAAAACAGGTAATTAAAACTACCTATATGCTCGATTTCTAATAGGGAATGAAAGCCCTATGGTTTCAATCGATTACAGTATCGAATTGAGGATCAATTTGATCGATTGATGAACTAGGGTTCTTCGGGTGGATTTGGGGGTTTCTGGAAAACAAATATTAAAAGAAAATGGAACCGGCTTTAGACGCGGGTGAGCTCTTGGTTCAGTGGTTTGGTGCGTGGGTGTGTGAACCGGGGGTCGCGGGTTCGAACCCGGCCCCCAACATTTTTTTTAAAATAAGCTTTTTAAGCCTTTTTAAAAATACAGAAAAATTCTGAAAAATTATAAAAATAATTTTTATAAACTTTGGTTATTTTAGAAAGCATATAATTATTTTCTATAAATTTATTTACCAAAAACATCTTAATAATATTTATAAAATATTATTTATAAATGTTATAAATAATCATTTTTATAAAATGGATTCTAAATAATGATTTAAATCATCAAATTATTAATAGACATTATACTATTAATTATGGATTAATTATGATAAAATAAACACAAATTAAATTTCATAAATTTAAATATTTATAAATCTTACAAAATTAAATATAAAACTTACATAGTTAAATAATGTTTGCAATTTATTTAGAATATAATGTCTAGATAATTTGTGTCTATAAAATCTTATAAAATTAAATACGAATTTACATATTTAAATAACGTCTAAGATTTACTTAGAATATAATGATATGTTAAAATCATTATTAAATTTAATAAATTTTATAAAATATATATCTTTAGTTATTAAGGAATTAACAAAGATAATAAAATGATTTAATTACATGTTATAACAAATCCCAGAAAACCAAACCCTAGATCAATTGAACACCAGGTTCAAGATCTAACTTAGTAGGTTATGGATTTGTATTTGTTTGCTTATGTGAACTATAATTCCTTAGCAGGAATTTACTAGCTTGTCAACACCACACACAAGGACTGAGGTGAGTTCAGGCCCCACTATTTTACTAAATCTCTTTTGGGTAAGTTCATTTTATTAAAACTCTTTTGGGGGAGATAGCATACTGGTAATGTTACAAACGTTTTCATTATATATTTAAGATGTGTATGATATTAATATAGTGCTGTTTATCATTATAAAAGTCCTCAAACTTTCGATTTGTTAATATTGGATAGCGGGGAAAGTTGGGTAGTACTACTGGGTGTGACGAGCCCCACCTGTGTGACTTGAGGTCAACCGGGTGCAATTTGTCCTATGATTATTCGTCACGATATGGTGAAGTCGTGACGGGAGGCAAACATAACGTAGTCAGCTTCAATGTCGAAATCACTATTTAATATCATTTGTGAATGGACTAGCTAGCCATTACAATGCACATGCTTAAATATACGCTATTGTTAAACTGTGACGTTTAACTGTAAACTCTTGAACTGATCAACCGTTGGGTTGATACACGCTATTGTTAAACTGGGATGTTTAACTGTAAACTCTTGAACTGATCAACCGTTGGGTTGATACACGCTATTGTTAAACTGGGATGTTTAACTGCAAACTCTTGAACTTACCAACCATCGGGTTGATATACACTTTTGTTAAACTGTTATGTTTAAACGCAAACTCTTGAACTCACCAACCGTGTGTTGACTTTTAGTATGCTATTCTCAGGTCATTAAATCTGGACTGCTGTTAGGAGCACTACACGGGTCAAGCATGCATCCTAACGCTTAAACAATGATATATATGTTTATCTTTATATTTTGGGTTTGTTTTATTTGTTTAAACGCTTCCGCATGTATTACAAAGTTTGAACTTTGGTTTGTTATGTTAAACGTTGCATATAGACTCGTTTCAAGTAACTATTGACTGTGATCCTGGTTTGTTCACACGCCTCGCGGTAGAACTCCGCACGTGGATTTTGAGGGTGTGACACCGGATCCCCAGATATTGTGGGTGAACCCGTAGGAATTACCGTGATCAACAGTAACTCGAACCGGTGGGAAAGCCTTTGGGCGGGAACCCCACATATTGTGGGTAAACCCTCCCCCCCTCAGGATCGAACCCGTGACCTTTTGGCCATAGTGCTCTACCCCTCATCGAGGTGGCCACCAGGGCAAGCCCTGATGGTTGATTTTTGCAGTTGTTAATATATTATTCCATTTATATAATCATGGGTTACTTGTTGATTAAAATTTGGTATGGCCATTCGGTAAATAAATTAAATCTAAACCTTTAAGATTATGCTATTAAGAAGATAGTTGTATTACATTGTGTGATGAGAAATTTTGAGATAAGATTAAGAGACCTTGGTTATATATCTGATAACAAAAGAAGAATCAAACTCTATTAAGGGATTATACAATCTAAGAGCCATTGTAACCCAAGCTACTGGTCGATGAACTTCTTAACATGAGCCATCATCTCATGGGTTCGGGTTTGAGCCATTGAGTAATTGTGCAAAACTTGAAACGCATGCCCAACGTCTTTATAGATGATGGTTTGCACCGGTGCACCCACGCTGGCTAGGACACTTGTGAACTCTAAGTTTCTATCTTTCAATACGTCTAACTCGGCCACACAAACCAAAGTCTTGACCCGCCTCATATCACTCAATCTCGATGCACCCCTTGCAAGAGGGTTGCACCATGGGTGGTCTCGTGTGGACCCCAATGGAAGCGCGAGTCGCCAGTATGTATCAGAAGCCGCTAATGTTAGCGCTGAGTTAACTGGTTGTGTAGAATGTTTCTCTGACATAGTTCTTGACTCTCCCCCGAAAAAGGGTTGAATCAAAATAATCCCCTTTGGTGACAAAACTGGTCTAGACACTAGCCGTGACACAACATGATAAGCGATGTTCGCACCAGCACTGTCACCGGCTAGATATAACCTCGAAAAATCACACCATTTGAGCTCATTAACCATCCCCTTCAAAGACTCTTGCTTTAGCCACATCATAACATTGACCCCATCATCATAGGCAGCCGGGAGCCGGTTCTCAGGGGCAAGCCGGTAATTCACTGATACAACAACACAACTCGCAACCCGCGAAAGATTTATCAAGAACTCATGGTAACAAGCCCAAGAAGCTGATCCCACACAAAAACCCCCTCCATGAAAGTAAACCAACAACGGCAATTTTGATGAAAACTGCCTATTGTTGTTGGTGGGTGCGTATACACGCACCCACAAATTACCAACCTTGTTTATCATTACATCTGAGGCTACAACGTCAAGCCTCGAGGGCACCATGCACGAAGCATGAGGTACCACTAGAGGTCTCTCGACATAGCCATCTTTGTGAACCTTTATCAACCGACCGATCTCTTCAACCACCGAACCGTTGTTCGAATAGTGAAAGTTAGTTGACCCTTGACTCAATGATATGGTAGCCATCACACCAGTAAGAAGTACTAAACTGGTTGCAGTTTGGTGGTATATGAATGGCATTGAGACCTCTATATATAACGGTTGGACTATTGTTCGGATGGTTTGTCATTTCTTGTAAAATTATCGACCTTTAGACGACGATTCGGCGAGAATCAAGATCTCGTGATCTTATCGGATAGCAGCCCCCATAACTTTTTGCACTGCCCATATTTGTTCGGATCTTAATAAAGTAATTGTCGTAAGAAATAAATATTGCTAACTGAAGGTGCTGAATATTTCGTTATGGTTACATATTGTAATTGTGATTTTTATTGGAATGATATGGGAAATTATTAATTATATTTATTATCTGTTGGAAGTATATAAGATAATTGTTTTAAGAAAAGGTCAAATACTCAAATAGTAAGAATGTAAGATACATGATTTTGAGATTATAAATATTATTTGGTTAAAAACACGGTGTAGTAATTTTAAAGGATTGAATGGATCATGTAGTGTTATATACTTGGTACAAAAGATTACATGTTAGATATTTATGACACATTACATAATTTTTTTGATACAAATTCTAGGCATGTTTTATAATAATTTTTTTATAAATGTTTTATAAAGAGAATGGATGAAATAATCTATTTATTAAAATGTTTTATGAACAAACCTGATTCAATCAATAAAATATGTTTTATAAAAACAATTATAAAAATTATTATCTAATAAAAGAGAGAAACGAAAAACAAACCATTATAAAAACAATCAAATGAACTTGTATTAATTGCTCGGAGGGACGCATGGTAAAAGTTAAAAAGATAAAGAGAAAAACACGTGTCATCTGCATTTTATTTTAGGCACACCTGATTCACATACCACTAATTAGGCATTGTACACCATATAAGATAAAAGAGTAAATTACGCTTTTCGTCCCTGTGGTTTGGTGGTTATAACCATTTTCATCCAATAGTTTAAAAACGCCCGATTTAACCACTATGGTTTAAGCTTTGTCACAATTAAGTCCAAACCGTTAACTCCATCCAATTTCTCCGTTAATTTTTTAGAGAAAGACCAAAATACCCTTGGACTAAAACTGTTACTGTAATACACATATATATATATATAAGATCAAACATATAAGATCAACGACGATCATGGAAGGCAATTACTTCGGTGTTTTGGTGTCAGATCCATGGCTGCAGAATCAGTTTACACAAGTCGAGCTTCGAAGCTTGAAATCTCATGTAAGTAGCTAAGATTGTTGTGTCAATAGGTGATTATGAGGTTTTGAGATCTTGTAAGAGTGCAAATATGTTTGGAATTTCATTGAATCTGAGATTTTGTTGTGGTTTTTACTTGATTAACAGTTTCTGACGATGAGGAGGGAAACCAGAAGTCTCACGCTTGGTGATTTGCCGTCGAGAATGTCGAAACTGAAAAACGTCGGGGAGAATCTCACGGAAGAAGAACGAGCTGCGTTTCTTCACGATTCTTATCAGAATTTGGGCGATGAAGTTGATTTCGAACTTTTTCTTCGGGTGAGTATTTATGAAAACTTAAAACTTACATATATGATATATCTAACCGGTGTTTGTGTTCAACTGGTACCACCACCCAAACCCTAACCCTAACCCTAACCCTTCATCCCTCTCCCCCACCCCCCGATCCCTATTCAACCCATCGGACCCGCATACGCCGTTCTCGGATCCAAAATATTCGTAATTGGGGGCTCAATCAACGACATCCCCACGCCATCCGTGTGGATCCTTGATTGTAGGGTTAACACGTGGGAAACTGGGCCTAAGATGAGGGTTGGGAGAGAGTTTGCAGCTGCAGCGGCTGTTGCTGGTAAAGTTTATAGTTTTGTGGTGGTGTGGAAAGCTGTAAAATCACGAAGATGGTTGCTAGAAGGTGGTCGTGAAGGTGGTGGTGGAGGCGGTAAAGGGAGGAGAGGAGAAGGGGGAGGGGTGGACGACTTTGTTGCTAGTGATAGACATTGTAGAAGGGTGGTGATGGTGGATGGTGGCGGTGGCAGGGTGATGGTGGCGGTGGCAGGGGGATGGTGGCAGTGGCAGGGGGATGGTGGCGGTGGCAGGGGGATGGTGGCGGTGGCAAGGGCAAGGAGAGAGTGTGTGAGTGTGTGTGAGTGTGTATATATTTATATACATAAATTTTTTTATTAAAGGCAAGGGTATATTTGTCTTTTTACTTCTATTTAACAGAAAAAATGGATGGACGTTAGTGGCATGGATTTGATTGTGACAAATCTCAAACCATAGTGGTTAAACCGGACGTTTTTAAACTATTGGATGAAAATGGTTATAACCACCAAACCACAGGGACGAAAAGCGTAATTTACTCAAGATAAAATTATATATTACACGTGTTAACTTAACAATATATAAATTTAAGATGAAAATTATATATTACATTATATAGTTTTATATAAATTTAAGATAAAAATTATATATAAGTTTAAAATATTTGAACTTTTTATAGTTCATATAATTTAAACCTATATAATTTTACAAATAAAATTATAATTTAGTAAACGACCAATTTAGTATATAAAACTATAAATAGTTATATTATATTAAATTTATATATTGTTAAAATAAAATGAATAGTTACAAGTGATAAAATAAAAATTACAAGGCTTCCTTTTAATCAAACAAAATAAAAAGAACAGATCCTTTTTAGTCACCCCACCACTGGTCATCCTACGTCCAGCTATAGTATGACCAATAACGCGATGAAGATATCTATACAACGGATCGTTCATTCTTGTAGCTTTCGTTTTATTGTTAGGCGTATATTGATCATCACCAATTTCTTACCAAAATATTTCATCATTATAATCTTCTGAAAATTACGTAAGACCGTTCAAAAAATCAGATTGAGGGTCTCTTGAAATGTATATAAACCCATCAAAACACCAAACTCGACCACAGAATAATTACGTGGTAACCCCCGAGCACGAAACTGATAGCATCGTTATCACTGTTAAAAAAATATAAGTTCAATTAAATGTAGACTCGAAATTATATATAACCCAACTAAATTGGTATACCTATATTTATGGTTGTTCGAGTCGAAATTAAATGTAGAGAAAAACTCCAAACAAAGCTCCTTATACTGCGGGCCACTAATTGTAAAAAATCTGCTCCACGGCTCGTTCATCGTGTTACGAGCACGAGTAAATTCACCCACGTCCCGTAACAAGCTCCAAGATATCGAACGTTAAGGCTCAAATTCTTTATCTAAAAGTTTTTGAAGCCTTTTATATTCATCTGATCCTCGACGAAACTGAAGCCATGGATGATTCGAAGCACGAACCAACACTGTATCTTGACGTGAACTTGAAGTCATTACCTAAAATAATTACAATCAGTAACAAAATAAAATATATATTAAACTAAGTTGTATTATAATAATAATAAACCAACCTTTGTTTAAATAAGAAAATAATAACAGGATGATGAATGTAATTTTGTGGATGCGGTGAAGAAGATGATGTGAAAAAGATGATGGTATAATTTGAGATGAAGAAGATGATGGTGAAGAAGGAAGATGACGGTGAAGAAGGAAGATGACGGTGAAGAAGGAAGATGACGGTGAAGAAGGAAGATGACGGTGAAGAAGGAAGATGACGGTGAAGAAGGAAGATGAAGGTGAAGAAGGAAGATGACGGTGAAGAAGGAAGATGACGGTGAAGAAGGAAGATGACGGTGAAGAAGGAAGATGACGGTGAAGAAGGAAGATGACGGTGAAGAAGGAAGATGACGGTGAAGAAGGAAGATGACGGTGAAGAAGGAAGATGACGGTGAAGAAGGAAGATGACGGTGAAGAAGGAAGATGACGGTGAAGAAGGAAGATGACGGCGAAGAAGGAAGATGACGGCGAAGAAGGAAGATGATGGTGAAAAATGAAGATGAAGGTGAAAAATGGTTGAATATATTGAGTGGGTTCGGTGGGCTGGAGTTGTCAAATCCACTAAAGTAAACGACCGTTTAAACAAAATAAAACGACAGTTTACAACAAAAGAAAACGACCGTTTACAGTATGACAAACGACCGTTTGCAGGGTCCTAAACGACCGTTTGCAGGGTCCTAAACGACCGTTTGCAGGTCCATAAACGACCATTTGCAGGTCCATAAATGACCGTTTACGATGACCAGTCACATCACTGGTGTGCGAAACAGAAACCCCTTTATTTTATTAGCAACAGAGATTTGAAATCAGAAGTTTTTTAATTTCCTAGTTCCGTCAAATTTGTCATTGTTTCTATGTTAATAAAATGTTTTTAAAATCAGACCGGACAGTGAACCAGACGTTTTACTGGTCCGCTGGTTAGACCGGTTCAACCGGTTGGACCGGTTCAACCGGTTGGACCGTATATAAGAACCGGATAAAATTGTAATTATTTTTTATAAATATATGTAAAATTTGCAAAAAAATAAAAAATTATATAAAAAACCGGTTCAACCGATCCGGTTCCCCAGGCCCGGTTTCCGGTCCGACCACCGGTTCGACCGGTTCAACCGGTCTAACCACTGGTTCAACGATAAAACGGTTTTCAGCATCCAACCGGACTGGGTAGGAGTCAGGTTCCCGGTCCAATCGGTCGGACCGGCCGGTCCGGTCCAGTTTTTAAAACCACTTCTTTGAATCCAGTATATTAATGTTCTCTTTTTGGGTTTTGTTTAAGTTATTCCCTTTTTTATACTAAACTTTTATAAATGCTTTATAAAAAGAATGAATGAAATAATCTATTTATAGGAATGTTTTATAAATAAACCTAGTTTAATCAATAAAATACGTTTTATAGAGATAATCATAGAATTATTATTATTTAGTAGAAGAGAAAAAAACAAATAATTATAAATCAGTTAAATGAATTTGTATTAATTAATAGGAGAGACGGTAAAAATTAAAAATACAGAGAAGAAAAACGCTTGTCATCAGCAGTTTTTTTTATTAGTAACAGTCTAACAGAGATTTAGATTTGAAATCAAAAGTTTTTTAATGTCCTTGTTCCATCAAATTTGTCATTGCTTCTATGCTCTATGAATCCAATATACTAATGTTCTTTTTTTTTGGTTTTGGTTTAAGTTATTCCCTTTCTTCATCTATAAAAAAATCACATTTCTATCTTTTTTCATTTTTAGGGATATTCCGATTTAGTTATGTTTATCTTAAGCATAGTCCTGTAAATGAACCGAACGAACACGAACATCAGCATGTTCGTATTCGTTCATTTAACTTTTACCGAACAAGAACACGAACACATTATCGAACACGTTTTTTTGTTCATGTTCGTTCGTTAAGAAAATAAAAATTTTCGTGTTGTTCATTAAGAAAATAAAAATTTTCGTGTTCGTTCATGTTTGTTCATTAAGAAGCTAAATGAACAGTTCTCGAACATAAACGAACACAAATGAATAACAATAAACGAACATATATAAATGAACCATAATAAACAAACAAAACTGAATAAAAAAAAGTTAAATGGTCATTTTGAAATTTTTAGGTGTATTAGTGGAAATTAAAATCTTACTAAACTTATAGGTTTCTAGTATAACTTAATACACTTATATTTCAAATGTTAACACATAATACCCTTTTATTAATATGTTAATATATATAAATAAACGAACAAAAATAAACAAACATAAACGAACGTAAATGAACGAACATAAACGAACATTCATGAACGTAAATGAACGAACAAAGCATGTGTATGTTTGTTCGTTTAATTAAACGAACACAAATTTTTTGTTCATGTTCGTTCATTTCCTAAATAAACGAACATAAACGAACTTCCCGCCGAACAGTTTATGAACAGTTCATGAATGTTCGGTTCATTTACAGGCCTACTTAAGCCTTATGCAAGTAAATATTCATATTTAATTTCTCTATTTTTTCAGGTATAATATTAGAAATCTTTTCTTTCTCAATTTATACACTTTATCTAGGGAAATCGAATATGAATACTTATTGCATCTTTATCTTTATAGAAAATATTCAAATAAAAGAAAGACAAAAGAAAAAATAAATTATGAAGCAAGTAAATTTTATGACGATTTCCTGGAAGACAGAAGGAAATTAACTTTATTGGAAATGTCCGAATTTTGGAGAAATGAGTTTAATGGAATAAAGAATAATTCTATTTAAAAGAACCAAAGAAAACTTATTTTCACTTTAAAACTTGTGAAACTGCATAATTTGTGATATTCTCATACAATCTGCGATGGATTTTATGCCGATTCATTGCTTTTCTTTGTAATGATGCTCGTTGAAAGTCCTCATATTTTATTGCAGTCGTAAGAGTTTCTTTTATCTTTTGAGTATGACGTTAAGATATGCATCCTTGTAATTATCCATCAACGTTATATGTGAGTTTGGCAAGTTTGGTTTGTTACCACACTCGCATATATTAATTTAAAACCTAATCGATATCTAGGTTTATTGTTTGGATCAGTCTTTAACAAGAAACAAAAACAAAGTCAATCACTTAATACAGCCTTATTAGGTAAGGCATAATTAGGCGTTCTATTTATGACTTTATTATGCAATCAACTTTGCAAAGTTAAGTAGCTAAATTAATTAAGTTTCTTATATAAGGTTTTACAACTATTTATTTATTTATATAATATTATTTACATGTGAAGTTGGAAGTATGAATTGGATGCATGAAAATGGATTTTGAACAAAAGTCCCAAAATTGTACTTTGCTTTTAAGACTCTGGAATAGTTGAGTCGTCATGACTTCATGATAATTATAAGTTTATAATTATAACCGAACCTAATAAATCTCATTCATAAAAAAGGTGCCGATAAAATTTAAAAAGATGAGATGTAAGTAAACGTCACATTTATCTCAATAAATAAATAAGTCTCTTCCAACAAGACCCCATCCCAGTCTCCCATGGCACTAACTCCATAATATGAACATTTAATTGTTATAATTGAGGGTCATAAATCACCATCGAAGCGTATCAGTTAAACTGATATATAATATTTTTCTACTCTAATAAAAAGATAGCTAGAGATGGCATGGGACAACACTACATTCATTCTCTTTAAAATTTTCTCATTTCTATCTCCAATTAAATAACAACATTAATTACAAATAATATTATTTCATTCTTTTTTAGATTAAAAATAATTATTTAATAAGTTAAGAAATAAAAATAATTATTTAATAAGTTAAGAAATATATCTTTTTATTAATGTTTTTCTAAAGAAACAACGTTTTACAAAAAGAGATTTTTTTAAAACATCAAACTTTTTTTAATATGAAATATTTTAAAAATGATTTTTTGAAAGTATACTTTTTATAAACCAAAAGTAACTAAATTAGGAATTATAGTAAGAAAATTTTTAAAAATAACAATTTTAAAAATTTATTTTGAAACAAAATGTTTAATTTGTTTTTTAAAAAATACAAAACAAACCTAAAAATTGATATCATTGTTTTATTACTTGTAATTTTTACTCGTAAAATTTCAAACATATTATAGCTTAGAATATATTTTTTTAATTAATAAAATTTTAAAATAATAATTATTTTATTTATTTAACCCGTGTAATATACGAGTTTACTAAATTTAGTACTACAGATGAGATTTTCATAAGTTGGCAGATCTGACTTTATTTTTGATATGGTTGTGAGAAGATATGAAACCACGAAAGCATCAATGGCATGTTCATGCTGATAAGTGATACGGAGAAGCCACAAAGCAGCTAAAAGGACGAATGTCAAGGAGGAGTGACATAGAGGGTGATGTGGCATGAAGGTAGGAGCTAGAACACGGATCTGTTCGTCAACAGAGAGAAACAAGATGCAACAGCAAGCAGGAGGAACGACATCACACACTGTCACACCCCACCTTAACAATCCTAAAACGTCATAGGTTTTGTTACTATTTAATTTATCAAAAAAATATTATATACTTTATAATGTAATATAATCAAGTTAAACTTAAATCTATCTTTCACCCTTCTTATATTTATCTCTTCCCTTAATTCACACCTATACTTCTTCCTTCCCTCTTTCATATACAATCATATTTTTCGGTTCAAACTATAGAGGGAACTATTAATTATTTTCTTCGTTAGAAGTCACCGAAAGTAAAATACAAAATATACCGACTCATTTTTTACTGCCACATGTCATCATTTCATTGGTTAATTCATCCTCAGCCCCAAAAGTTCTCACCGCTAATATAAACCCTCTCACACACCCAATCTTAACTTTCGTCAATTTCCCCCCGTCGGCACAGAAACAACACACATAAACCCTTAATACTCTCAGCCCCATCGATCCAGTATTTTCCCATCATTTCTCTCATTTTTGTAACAGATATCTGCTTCTCGATTCCTTTTGCTCTTAAATCGTTACTTTTGTCACTATCACAAGTTGTATCTATTTATTTTGTGCCTGTGTATGGAGCTATTATGACTAGTTGTAGGGTTTGTTAACTTTGTGTTCATGTAGATCTGTTAAGTTATAGTTGATTCGATGTGTGAACTGCTTGGAACAGTGAGCGAAAGCTGTTTTAGATCCATGAGGCAAAAATTTACTTGTTATGATTTATGAATGTTAGATTTGGTAAGAACTGTGTGCTTGTGTAGTTCGTTTGTATTATTTTTTAGTTTGTGGTGTTTATTTGATTATGAACATTAAAAGCTCAGAAGTTATTGGCTAGAAATTAGCTCACTCTGTATCGTTTCTATTGTATGATTGAGAGTTTATAATGTGTTTAGTTAAACAGAGTGGTTGGTTTTATCAACATGGTGTAACTGTAGCTTGTATTGCTACATTTGGATCTTCCATAGCGTTGTGATCTGGTTGTTTATTTGGTTTTGAACATTATAAGCTCAAAAGTTATTGGCTTGAAATTAGCTCATTCCGCAACAATTCTAATGTGTAATTGAGAGTGTACAATGTGGTCGGTTAAAAATAGCGGTTGGTTTTTTTGACCTGGTGTAACCGTAGATTGAAGTGGTACATCTAGATCTTCCATGGCATTCTAATCTGATTGTTTATTTGGTTTTGAACATTAAAAGCAAGATGGTTATTGGTTAGAAATTGGCTCACTCTGCATTATTTTGTTTTGTATAATTGGGGTTGCATAATGTGTGTGATTAAACATAGTGGTTGGTTTTATCGACCTGGTTGCTCGAATTGCTACATCTAGAACTTCCATGGCATTCTGATCTGATTGTTTATTTGGTTTTGAACATTAAAAGCTTAAAAGTTTTTGGCTAGAAGTCGACTTACTCTGCATCATTTCTGTTGTTTAAGTGGGAATATACAATGTGTTCTGTTAAACATGGTTTTTGGTTTTATCAACCTGGTGTGAGTGTGTGACTGCAGCTTGACTTGGTATATCTAGATGACTAGATCTACAGTGGCATTTTGATTGGATGGTTTGATATGATTTAGTGATCCTTGTGATTTTCTTGCAGAATCAGCCATAACTGATTATAAAAATGGCGCAAACTGAAGCTTCGCGTGAAGAAAATGTGTACATGGCCAAATTAGCAGAGCAGGCAGAAAGGTATGAAGAAATGTTAGAGTTCATGGAGAAGGTTGTGAAGATTGTTGATTCTGAAGAGTTGACAGTGGAGGAAAGAAATCTTCTTTCCGTGGCTTACAAGAATGTGATTGGTGCTAGGAGAGCTTCGTGGAGGATTGTTTCTTCTATTGAACAGAAAGAAGAAAGCCGTGGGAATGAAGATCATGTTACCACAATCAAGAACTACAGGGGTAAGATCGAGGTGGAATTGAGCAAAATCTGTGATGGCATCTTGGGGCTTCTCGAGTCTCATCTTATTCCTTCTGCATCATCTGCTGAATCTAAGGTTTTTTACTTGAAGATGAAAGGAGATTATTACAGATACTTAGCTGAGTTTAAGACAGGAGCTGACAGGAAGGAAGCTGCTGAGAATACTTTATTAGGATACAAATCTGCTCAGGTAGATGAATGCTGATGCTGATCATCAATAATGTTTTGAGTTTTTAATACACTGACTTTGTGAAATTGGTTTTCTGTGTAGGATATTGCTTTAGCCGATTTGGCTCCAACCCACCCAATAAGGCTGGGTCTTGCCCTCAATTTCTCGGTGTTCTATTATGAAATTCTTAACTCACCTGACCGTGCTTGCAGTCTCGCTAAGCAGGTAATTTTAAAATTTGTAAGCCACTCAGCAATAGCACATAACGTTTTCACAATTCACATTAAGTTAATTATTTTTAACATTTTAGCAATTTAGGGCCATTGGTTTTGAGTTTATCTCTGCTGCTGCTTTGCTCTCCTATTATGTCCTGTTAAATTGTTGGTCAAAGTTAAACTTGAACATCCTCGGCCATCCCTTCCCCTTCAGACTGATTCTGTTATTTTATTCCAATTTTTGTATGTTAATCAACATGGATGTGCTCCATTGCAGGCGTTTGATGAAGCCATCTCCGAGCTAGACACACTTGGTGAGGATTCATATAAAGATAGCACATTGATCATGCAACTTCTGCGGGACAACCTCACTTTGTGGACATCTGATGCTGCGGTCCTCTCTCTCTCTCTCTCTCTCTCTCTCTCTCTCTGTGTGTGTGTGTGTGTGTTGCTACACGAATCCTAATCAAGAGATTAAGATCGAGGAGCAGTGCAATGATGAGATTGTGACCACGGATTCGAGTTGGGCAGGATGCAGTTGGGCTTTGCTTCGACTGAGCTGGGCTTCGGCTGAACAGTACTTCGACTGAGCTGTGCTTCGGCTGAACAGTACTTCGACTGAGCTGTGCTTCGGCTGAACAGTACTTCGACTGAGCTGTGCTTCGGCTGAACAGTACTTCGACTGAGCTGTGCTTCGGCTGAACAGTACTTCGACTGAGCTGTGCTTCGGCTGAACAGTACTTCGACTGAGCTGTGCTTCGGCTGAACAACACTTCGACTGAGCTGTGCTTCGGCTGAACAGTACTTCGACTGAGCTGTGCTTCGGCTGAACAACACTTCGACTGAGCTAGACTTCTGCAAGACGGAAACAACACCGTGAGCCTCGCCACGGGCAGAAGGGATTTCTCCCCGTGACCAACCTCCGGCGTGAGAATAAGTATTTGTGTTGATACGACTTTGAAAGGTAGAGTTTAACAAGTAAGTAATTTTTAGTGAAAGTGTTCTGGAGATGATGATCTTCCTCTGGAATGGAAGTAGTATTTATAGTGTTGTTGTATGAGAATAAGATATGATCTGGTTCTATTCTTGGAAACCTGTAGTCAATCATATGGGACTGAAGTCCCCTAGCCAGAGGTTTTATACCTTCCTAATGCAAAGGGTTTCTGACTGCCATTAATGTGATTTGTCTCTATAGTTGACCTGGGGACTTTGGGACTGCTCTGACCTTCTGCCCATGTTTTGGCCTTACTCGTTTGTCATCTTGTGATTCTTTATTATCCCTTTGTAATCAATGAATGGCTTCCTTGGTTACCAAGTTTTATATGTGAAATTCATAAGTGTTGGACATGCGGACTTTGCTTCCCCGGTGACGTTGCTTGCTTCCTTCCAAAACGTTGTCTGTTTTCCCCAAGCCGCGGCCCCTTGGCTTTGTTTCCCTCATGAGCCGCGGCCAAAGGCCTTGTCTCCCTTATGAGCCGCGGCCAAAGGCATGCTTTCTCCCCAAGCCGCGGCCAAAGGCCTCGTCTCTCCAATCCTCGCCTTTTTCAGGCGTAACATTAGTCATAATCTTTTATTGTCTCGTATTTTGTCTAATTTTGGGGTGATACCCCTTCATGTCCCCCCAGTCCAATGATATGGTGTTCACCATATCATTGGAATAATAAAAAATCTCGGTTGACACCTGACGGTTGAGTTTATGTTTTCTTCTCGTACCCCGGTTGAGTTTTACCATGGGGAGGGTTTGAAGAACAGGGAGTTGTCAAACGCCGATTGTTCCGCTATTGTGAACGGGCTTTTCTCGTTTGTTGAGATTCATGGACGTTGGGTCGAGGGTGTTAGGGAGATCCGAAACTTCAAGAAACAAGTGTCCCAACTGAAGGGCGAGAATGCTTCTCTCAAAGCCCGTTGTGACTCTGCCGATGCTAGCAAGGAAAAACTTACGCAGGATCTTGGTGGTTTCCGTGAGGAGCTTTGTTTTCAGCAGGCAGCCGTAAAACGTCTGTTTTCCGAGTTGAAAGAGAATAAGAAAACTTCTGGGGATCGTATATGCGCGCTTGAGCAGCAGGTCCAATTTCTTCTAACTTTAGAACTAAATTCTTAAAATTCATGTAAATTGTGGTGTAAATATGTGTTATTTGAGTGGCAGGTTGCACGACTGACAGCTGAAAGGAAATGGCTCATCTCGGATGGCATGGGTTTGGCTTTTAACAAGATCCGTGACAGCGATGAGTGTCTTGACCTTCTTGCTATCATTAACGGCCTTTCTGACAAAGTGGGTTATAATGCCGGCCTATCGGATGGTGTTCTCCTTGCTGCTGAGGGTAAGAGACTTGAGGACGCTCAAAACTTTGACAGGCGTGCGCTCAAGAAGCTTCGGGTTGAGTCTGATCGTTTTGACCATCCTGTCTTTCCTATGGCGGAGAAGATCGCTTCCATGTGTGATGCTGACATTGAGGAGATAAAGGCTTTCTTGACTCCCCCGGGTCCGGATCCGGGTCCTGGTGCAGCTCCGGTTCCGGGTGCAGCTGGTGTTTAGATGGTTTACTTGTATTTCCTTTTGATGTATTGTTTTCAGACTTGTATTATGACTCTTGTGGTGTCTTTTGTGGTTGACACTTGGTTTTGTTAACTGTGCCCCATTTGTACTTCTATTTGCGAATGACATTTGGTTTCATCATGTGTGTTTTTGCCGCAGCTGGGAGGATGTTGGGCCGCGGCTGGGGTGTGTTTGGGGCTCCGTGGCCGCGGCTTGTATGGGACTTTTCCCTTGGCCGCGGCTTAACTTGATTTTTTGAATTCTTGCCGCTTTAATCGTTCGGCGTGTTTTACGGTGACAGAGATGGCTATGGAGACACCGTAGACGACATTCATTGGTCCTAATCGTGGTGCTGCGGCAGGGTCATGGTTCCTTCCCTGGCCGTGGCTTGGTAGTTGCAACGCCTGTAATGGCATGGCTTAGCTATGGTTGTGACTTAGTCATCCGTAGTTCCTTAACCAAAACCGAGAGCAGATTCAACCGAAGCCGCGGCTTGGTTGTTTCTCGGGTGGAGGTGTTTTTTCCCCCAGCCGCGGCTTGTAGCCAGGGGGTTTGTTCACCCCTAGCCGCGGCACTGAGGGGTTCGATTTGATCGTTTGAATTTGCTTTTCTTGGTTTCGCTTTCTCACATATAAGCTTGGTTACTTGTTTGTTTTTAAACATATGAGCTTGGTAACTTGCTCGTTTTTAAACGTGTGAGCTTAGTGACTTGCTCGCTTTTCTTAAACATATGAGCTTGGTGACTTGCTCGTTTTTCTTAAACATATGAGCTTGGTGACTTGCTCGTTTTTCTTAAACATGTGAGCTTGGTGACTTGCTCGTTTTTCTTAAACATGTGAGCTTGGTGACTTGCTCGTTTTTCTTAAACATGTGAGCTTGGTGACTTGCTCGTTTTTCTTAAACATGTGAGCTTGGTGACTTGCTCGTTTTTCTTAAACATGTGAGCTTGGTGACTTGCTCGATTTCATGGTTACTTAACTTTAACATGATTGAGTTACATGGTTGCTTGTAACATCATCTACCCAAGCTTGGTTACTTGCTTGATTTCATGGTTACTTGACTTGAACATGATTGGTTACTTGGTTGCTTGTAACATCATGTACTCAAGCTTGGTTACTTGCTTGATTTTTAATGGTTACTAAAATCGAATCATGATTGACTTACTTTGATTATGCTTAACACTATCTACCCAAGCGTGCTTGGGTGATTTAATTAATTGCTTTCAAAGTTGTCCACCCAGATGGTGGCTTAATTGCTTTTGACGTTTTCCACCCAGACGTGGTTGGGTGATATAATTGCTTTCCAACTTGAAATACATCATTTGTTACATATAGATACATGTAACACCTATGAGGCTAGACTCCATTCCATGTATGCAGGATGGTGGCGAGATCTAGTTAGATGAGTTTGTACGCGCCATTGTTCCCAACTTCCCTCCATGGATTCGGGTTTGTTGAATCATTACATGCCAATTTTAATAGGTTTATCGAAGGCAGCATACTCGAGTTTCATATAGCAAACTAGAAATGGATTGATTAGCTAGAATCAAACTAGAGGATTAAGAAATAGAACTCGTATTCTTGTATTGAAACAATTGAGCTGTGACTTGGCCAAAACCAACCAGATGTTAGGTTCATTTAATTTTTACTGAAAGTCAACACTAGATGCAACTCACCACCTGTCGTAGCTCAACACCAGCTCTATCTAGCCACCAGTCGTGGCTTAACATGGCCGAAGCTCACACTAGTCATAGGTCACACCAGCCGCATCTCAGTACCAGCTGAAGCTTACACCAGCCACAACTCAGTATCAACCGCAACTCTCTCACGAGCCTTGGATCTATATCATAACCGGATCCATAAACCATAGATGTCACTCAAGTTGAAACATGTTACCGCGTAGTATCAAGACAACCTCATTCCTTTGCCAAGGTGCATTCTTGTTTGTTGATCTTGAGCAAGTTATTATGTTATCCATAGCTACAAAGGAGTGTCTAAGCTTGCGACTCACAACCAAGATTCAAGTTGCAGCTAGAGCTAATTTTCATTCAAGTAGGTGTTTTAAACATGAAAATAGATATTTTATCAAACTTATATCTACTAAGGAGGATTACAAGGATAACATGCTTGGGATAGGTTTCTCGACCTAAAGTTCATGCTACATTTGTTAATGATTTGCTTTCTAGGTCTTCAATTCAAGAATTTTAGGTTCGGATAAGGGTGACTGCCAAGTCAAGACACCGCGATCATGGGCATACAGAAGGCTGCCAATGTTCGTTCATCGATAGGCAAAAAGAACTTGAGAGCGACCTAAGAGATTAAGACCAAGCTACATTACGTGAGGCCAAATTAAAGGAGAAAACTATACAGTAAAGGAGAAAACACTATATAACCGCAAGTCAAGATGAATTGCTACTGTCATTAGGTTAATAGAACATATGAGGGTTTGTTGGTACCCGATGAGGCAATAAAATCCCTCTCCAACCCACTTGTATGTAAGAAAATATTTAGATTGATGGTGGATGAATATTTTGTTGTTTATTTTGTAATCCTAATAAATGGAAATCTAGGATGCGGCTCAGCTCAAGTTGGAGTAAGGACGCGACTAGACTCGAACCAAACCATGGGTACATCCCATTTTAGCCGAACCAAGCGAAAACAATTGCACAATCTAGTGTGACTCCTTTTATGTCAAGGGCTATGAATAATCATAATACAACGAACTTAATCATGTATTTATACTAACTAACTAGGAAAATCAAGTCATGAATATTAAACTGACTTCAAACATTTATAATAATAAATGGAGAAGTTCAACTCTATCTCTTTTGCATTCATAGGAAACTTAACACTGACTTCAAATTGACTTGCAACTCGATCAAAACGGACTCAACCACAGCTAAAAGAAACACACAAACATTACCTGAGCCACAACTCTCATTGTAAATTACAATGGTTGTTTGGCCTTTTACTTCCTGTATCATGTCTGGACTTTTGACTCAAATACACACACCCACGTACTCAAAACCATGAAACATACAAAACAACTACCAAGCCGCGACTCTCTTGGATAAACTCATAGTATTGACTTTTGAGTAATTTTGACCGATAAACCCCATAGAAGTGAGGTAGCTTGCATATTAAAAGGTCTATTTAAACTTTCAGATGAGCCGTTATATAGTAGACACTACTCATCTATTGACGGTATCTTTTGGCGCTAAAATATTATAAGTTTTAGATTTCAATTGATGTCCCGACCCACACTATGAGCTGAGAAATACAAAACAGTGAGTGCACTCATATTGTAAAGAGAGCACCATGTTGGTTTAAGAATCTACGTAGTATGACTTTTCTAAAAGACAACTAAATATTATATCAGATGTGTCACTCCTTCAATACATTTTGCTTTGTAGTTTGTAAATCGACTACCGGCTAAAAGATCAAAAAAGAAAATAGTGTTTTCACATGCCCTTAATGTATCCAATATCATGAGTAATAGGTCTTTAACCTGGTGTTTTCAAAGTATGGCCAAGCCGCAAGACTCGAAACCAAACCAAAGAGAAGTTGGTTATGGCGAAAGGTCACTTGTATGCCTGATAATATTAGGATCTAGATCAAAGACAAGGCATAGAGAATGAAGCCCATTTTAGACTTGAAATATATAAAGCCCCGTTCGCAAAAAGGCTTGGCTCGTTAGACTCGAATATGGCTGAAGGTGGACCAAGTTGCAACAAGACGAAAGAAGCATGAGGGATCACAAACCAAAGAAAAATGAGAGCCAACCACGGCTCAGGATAAGCCCCTGCCGTGACCATGATAGACATATGGCGAAAAAGACGGTTGCATGAGAAATAGGAAGTGAGTAATATAGCTAGAAATACTCAAGAAGGGAAAACAAGTCAATAGATGTGCTAGGTATTCAGCATATTCTTAACTCCGGATGGCTGCTCTTGAGGCCTAGAAATTGCGTCATGACCTTGGGTGGTTGCTCCGGAGTGTGGGCGTGAGATCCATGTATGACATCATTTAGTAGAAATTGTTGGAGTTCAGCACACCAAAGTTATCGACCTTTTATTACTATGGTCACTAATATGTGGTTCTAGCAATCGATCTCTCTTACGAATAGATAGTGAGAACTTTATCGATCTAAGATGTACAAAAATCATCAGGCTCATTGTTTTAAACCAACAACACTCTAGTATAGTTTAAAGCAATAGTGATTTGTATAGGAAAATTGACTATGCAACTTGCATTATAAATAATTTATAAAAAAGTACATATGCCTTGTGTTGCAGTAAGTTTACCCTAACTTTGTTGGTGGCCTTTTTTATAACTATTTTCACGTAAAGTATGCTTCACATACTTGGTATAATTTTATATGATGAGTAATATTAAAAACATTATAAGGTATAAACAGGTGAGAGTGTAATGATGATGGAACATGAGATTCTAGGTGCGTGTATATATATATTTGTGTCTTTATATTAGATAAGCATCATATAAGAGCAAAATATTAAATGAACAACGACTTACATTGCAAATAACATTTTTGTTGACTTTCAATAGCGATTACTCACACATGATATTTAGTACTTGAAATGATGACTCAAATAGGACATACTTGCCCATCACTCAAAATCATGAAACACAGAGAACCAACAACCAAAACGCGGCTCAAGTGGATTAGATTTTGAGTTTTTGACCAATAAATCCTAAAAATAAGAAGGGTGTGCGACCTGTTTACCAGTAGCTCTATTTAGAATTTGAGATGGGATTTTCTATAATATGCATAAGCACGTTTACTAAGGAGTGTGCACCAGCCGCGGCTCACAAGATGATAAAAAAAAAAAAAAAAAAAAGCGCAGTTGAGAGAAACCTATCTAGCCGCAGCTAGATGGACCCAAATCAAGGAAAGGCCACAACAAAGTTAAAGGAGCGATGCAGGACAACACTATGTGAGCCGCGTCTTGTTTGCAGGACATGAGCATCTGCTCACAAAGATGGAAACAAACACCATGCCACCCACAACTCACGGATCAGCCGAGCTCTCTGAAAGGATAAGCACGGGATAAACCCCCAACTAACGGTTGCTCAAAGAGTCAAAGATGAAATAAGATTGGTTCCAACTGAAACGAAGTTTTCAATTAGAAACTAAACCAAAACGTTGATTAAGCGACGAGGAGTGGTTTCAGAAGGAACCGAGGGGCCGGTTTCACAAACCACATTTACCACGAAATTGAACATCATCTATCTTCGATCTCTTCATCTTTTTATGTGAAGCTCACGTATTTTTTTTTTTTTTTTTTTTTTTTTTTTTTTTTTTTTTTTTTTGAGATTTTAGACTTCATGACTTCTTAAAAGCATAACTTCTATACAGTTGTACAACCATAGGCACAGTGAGCTAGAGACAAAATAAATTTGTCATAATATGAATTGTCAACATACATACTAAATGACATAAAAGTCCAACCTACTTTTGAGATTTAGCACTTTGTTTTACCATACATAGTTGTGTAGACATGATACTTTTGTTGAGCAAACTACTATAATCAAAACCATATGGTCTATTAGAATTTTATAATATTGTTTTTTAGAGCATGAAAGGGGAGTAATTTACACATTATATTATTTTTGTTTGCTTATTGTTTTCTGTCAAGAATAAACAAAATTTTAAACACGCGTTTTCCTGTAGGAAAAATTACACTTATATATATGTATTTTATGTTATGAACAAGTTGTGGGTTTGGTGTTATCTCCAGCTCGAGTCGCTCAAATCAAATATATAGTAAATGACTTAGATAAGTAGAAGTAATTCTTTTTATATTTGAGTGAACTAAGTTGTAGTTTTTTTAATATATGGACGTATGTTTATGATGGTGAGTCAAATTAGAAATGGGTATAGTGAGGTACAATTTGTTTTTTTTTTTTTTTTTTTTTTTTTTTTTTTTTTTTTTCTTCAAAGATTGACCTAAGATATTTGTACTTGTAAATGTCAAAATGATTTTGGAACAGTACGATGGAGAAAGTTTGAGATTAAAACCTGATAACCTCGAGTCATGGATACAGAATCTCGATGTCATGTAGAACGCACGACAAGCATAGATCTAGCCATTGTGTGGAAAGCATGAAATACCTTTTGTTCGGGGTCCCACGGATGGCGCCAAATGTTGCTACACGAATCCTAATCAAGAGATTAAGATCGAGGAGCAGTGCAATGATGAGATTGTGACCACGGATTCGAGTTGGGCAGGATGCAGTTGGGCTTTGCTTCGACTGAGCTGGGCTTCGGCTGAACAGTACTTCGACTGAGCTGTGCTTCGGCTGAACAGTACTTCGACTGAGCTGTGCTTCGGCTGAACAGTACTTCGACTGAGCTGTGCTTCGGCTGAACAGTACTTCGACTGAGCTGTGCTTCGGCTGAACAGTACTTCGACTGAGCTGTGCTTCGGCTGAACAGTACTTCGACTGAGCTGTGCTTCGGCTGAACAACACTTCGACTGAGCTGTGCTTCGGCTGAACAGTACTTCGACTGAGCTGTGCTTCGGCTGAACAACACTTCGACTGAGCTAGACTTCTGCAAGACGGAAACAACACCGTGAGCCTCGCCACGGGCAGAAGGGATTTCTCCCCGTGACCAACCTCCGGCGTGAGAATAAGTATTTGTGTTGATACGACTTTGAAAGGTAGAGTTTAACAAGTAAGTAATTTTTAGTGAAAGTGTTCTGGAGATGATGATCTTCCTCTGGAATGGAAGTAGTATTTATAGTGTTGTTGTATGAGAATAAGATATGATCTGGTTCTATTCTTGGAAACCTGTAGTCAATCATATGGGACTGAAGTCCCCTAGCCAGAGGTTTTATACCTTCCTAATGCAAAGGGTTTCTGACTGCCATTAATGTGATTTGTCTCTATAGTTGACCTGGGGACTTTGGGACTGCTCTGACCTTCTGCCCATGTTTTGGCCTTACTCGTTTGTCATCTTGTGATTCTTTATTATCCCTTTGTAATCAATGAATGGCTTCCTTGGTTACCAAGTTTTATATGTGAAATTCATAAGTGTTGGACATGCGGACTTTGCTTCCCCGGTGACGTTGCTTGCTTCCTTCCAAAACGTTGTCTGTTTTCCCCAAGCCGCGGCCCCTTGGCTTTGTTTCCCTCATGAGCCGCGGCCAAAGGCCTTGTCTCCCTTATGAGCCGCGGCCAAAGGCATGCTTTCTCCCCAAGCCGCGGCCAAAGGCCTCGTCTCTCCAATCCTCGCCTTTTTCAGGCGTAACATTAGTCATAATCTTTTATTGTCTCGTATTTTGTCTAATTTTGGGGTGATACCCTTCAGTGTGTGTTAATGTTTGACATTTTCAATAGTCAGATATCCTAATCGAAATATGTGTGGAATAAAAATATTATTGCTGAAATTGGGTGGTGAAAGTGCATCTTCTTTTTGCACTTTGCACAGTGTTGGTGCAACATGTGTTCTTATATGAATTCATATGTATGTCTGCCACTTTGTTGAATTTGTTTCTTTTTTTGTCACAGGACGAGACAGGGGACGAGATCAAGGAAGCTTCAAATCCGGAGGAAAAGCAGTGATATTTCACAAGTGAAATGATGATAGTTGGGTACTACTTTTGGTGATGTTTTTTATTTTAGGTTTTCATTTTAGGGTGTTTTTATATTGAGAACATAATGGATATTTGCACCTTCTCTATGGTTGCTGCTTGGTAGTTTCTCATAGGTTGTAAGCTTGTCCAAGTTATTGACGTTTGGTTTTGTGTCATGCTTCTGTTAATTGCAACTTTAGATGTTTATGATCTAAAGCTCTTTTGTGAGATGTGGCGTTTTTGTGAGCCACTTGTGACCTAAAGTACTAGACTTGTATTGTATCATGCAAGGGAACATGTCAAGTTTTATAACATTCACAATTTGACTTAGGAAGAGACCAAGAGTGCTTCTATATATCTAATTGATGGGTCTTGTGTCTACCGTTTACATAGTGAAGAGAACAAGGGCGCCTCTTATTTGACATAGTGCAGATACCAATAAGGCAATAATTCATCGTGAAGATGTGTCTTAGTGATAATTATGAGAAACTCGCCTATACAAATATCTGTAAGGGCATCCGATAGTGAGGTGTTTAGCCTCTATTGAATAGTAAAAGAAATTATCTCTTATAAGATGCAAGTGATTAATAGGAATCGATTAGTTATTGTTTTAAAAAATTATGAATATCACGTTCAATCTTACTGTATTAATTGAAATCACGAGAATCTTTGAATCATGTATGTTCTATATAAGGTGTTAATTTCTAAATTAATATTTTTATTAAAGGCCAAAAGTGAAAGGTTTTTTTCTTTCGTCTAACTTTATTTATCTTCTCTCTTATATCTCTAATCACATTTTAGTCTAGGATTTTCCCTAGCAACATGCGTATATGCATGTACGGAGCATTGATAGTTACGTATATTTGTGTACAACTCATCTAAGTTTTAAGGTTATTAATGCGAATACGGTGACTACTTAAACATGTTCCGTCAATGAATGTAGAGCTAGAGCTAATTCTGTCATCTTCATTATCTAACCTGAACGAAATCTTAAATTTGATATATTTTGTTAAATTCATTACTCATTACTCAAATAGTTAATGTGGTTTAATGTCTTAATTAAAGTTGTATATTTGGGTTGTATGATTTTAATTAAAAAAATTTTAAACTAGCAGGTAGTTTAACATTAACCTTCAAAGATAAGACAACATGTAATTAACTAATTTTGTTATTATATAAGCTGGTTTATAATAATCAATATAACAAACATAGCGTAACCCTTTTGTTTAAATTCTAAAATTCAAAGTTAATCCATACCAATTCTAATTTAAAAAACCATCAGAATTGTCAAAAGACTGGTATACTTGGCGATAAGACAAGATCAATCAGAGCAAACAATACTTGAAAACATCAAACCATACGATTAACACAAGAACGAGTCTCTACACCATAAATCAAGAACAAACACCAGATTCAGATCATCAACATGATGATCTGAATAACTATACAGAGAAATAGCCTAGAACAACAAGATCAATAGACTAATCAACAGCGGTTCATTGAATCAATGAAACCCTAGAAAATATATGAGAGAAGACGAAGCGTGTGTGTGTGAGATTTGAGATATTTCGTTATCTCAACCTCACACACTCTCTCCCCTATATAGGCCAACAGGCCGGGACACACAAAATCAGCCCAAGAGCAAACCTAAAGCCCTTAAGCCCATGAGACTGGACCAGCAGCAACGAGCCCACATAAGCAGCAAGCCCACATAATCAGCAAGCAGCAAGCCCACATAATCAGCAACTCAACACTCCAAGCCCAGCAGCCACAATAAACCAAACAAATAAAAAAGAATTATTAGAAACTAATAATCATAGAAAACAACTAGGATAGAGATGTACCTGTGTATTTTAACACCCCCCCTCAGCTCTATCCAGTAAAAGGATCAAAAAGATGGAGCTGACTACACAAGAACTCATGAGACTTCACAGATAGCCCTTTAGTAAACACATCAGCAACTTGAATTTCAGATTTGATAGGATGAGTTTGAATCAACCCATCTGCAATTTTTTCCCTTAAGAAAAACAAGTCCATCTCAAAATGTTTTGTACGCTCATGAAACACGGGATTAGCTGCTATGGAAATAGCAGCACTATTGTCACAATGCAAAGGAATTGGCAAAGATATCGATACTTGCAACTCACTAAGAAGATTTTTAAGCCACATTACTTCACACACAGCAGCACACATTGACCGGTATTCAGCCTCAGCTGAAGATCGAGCAATTGTGCTCTGTTTCTTACTTTTCCAGGACACAAGAGAACTCCTAAGAAAGATACAAAAGGCTGTGATGGACCTGCGAGATTCTAAACATTTACCCCAATCACTGTCAGAATAGACAGTCAGACCAAAAGAAGTGCCTTTGGACAGAAGAAGACCTTGTCCAGGGGCACTCTTGAGATACCGAAGCAATCGAAGAGCAATATGAAGATGCCCTATTAATGGGTTGTGCATGAACCGACTTAGGAAATGCACAGCATATGCAATATCAGGCCGGGTGTGAGACAAATAGATTAGTTTACCAACTAACTGTTGATAACCAGTAACATTTTCAACAGGATCAGAATGTTTATCACACAAGGCAGTTAACACATAATTTGGTTCAATAGGGGTATTAACAGGTTTGCTAGCAGTCATTCCAAACTCAGATAAAAGCTCAAGACAGTATTTTCTTTGAGAGAGGCAAATACCTTTATCAGATCTTATCACCTCAATCCCAAGAAAGTACTGAAGCAAACCCAAGTCTTTTATCAAGAATTTAGACTGGAGAAGTTGTTTTACTTTATTGATAGAAGATGAGCAATTCCCAGTTAATACAATGTCATCAACATAAACAAGGAGGACAACAAAAACAGAATTATTCGAGAAAATAAACAGGGAATGGTCACATCTACTTTGCACAAAACCAAAATCTTTTAAAACCCCAACCAATTTTTGGTTCCACATCCGAGGGGCTTGTTTAAGTCCATATAAGGACTTACGCAGTTTGCAAACCCTCGGGTCTTTAAAAGAGTGAAAACCCTCAGGAGGAAGCATGTATACTTCCTCATTTAATTCACCATACAAGAAAGCATTATTAATATCAAGCTGATATAATGACCAGTTATGCTCAACAGCCAAACTAAGAACACAACGAACTGTTACCATTTTAACAACAGGTGAAAAAGTCTCATCGAAATCCACCCCTTCCTTTTGAGCAAACCCTTTTGCCACAAGGCGAGCCTTATACCTCTCTATTTCTCCTGAGGACTTATATTTAATCTTATAGACCCATTTACATCCTATTGGTTTTCTGCCCTTGGGCAGATCAACTAGTTCCCAGGTGTTATTTCGATATAAGGCTTCCATTTCACTATTCATGGCATCAATCCATGCAGGATTCTTTTCAGCCTCTTTATATGTTTTGGGCTCAAAATTCTTATTTAGGTTTGACACAAAACACCAATTTTGAGAAGGAAGGTTAGAATAGTTTAGGACCCTTTCAAGACCATACTTAGCTTTGCTATTGAGAACATAATCTTTTAATTTAGTTGGGAAAATAATGTTCCTGGATGACCTTCGTAATTCAACAGGTTCAGTATTTTGTGAACCTTGCCCCTCAGAACCATGATTGTTTTCAGCAAGAGCTGTATCATTAACGGTTTCTTCATCCCTTGCCCTGCCATTGGGAGCAGCAAAGTCACTGGGCAGTTGGTTGTCAACTACACTGTCAGTGACATTAGAGCCACTACTACCAGGCTGCAAGGACCCATGAAGAGGAATTTCATTGGTTCTATTGTCATCATCGGGGACTTGACCACCATGATAAGTATTAGATGTTTCAGTTTCAAAGAAATCAAAAAAATTTAAGTGATTCAGAGAATCATGCTGTTCAGTGTGATTAGGTTTGTTTTCATGACCTTGTTTAAATGGAAACACAGATTCATAGAATTTTACATCTCTAGAAAACACAATTTGTTTATTTTCTAAGTCCCACAATTTATATCCCTTTTTTGTATAAGAATATCCGAGGAATACGCACTTAACAGCATGACTACTAAACTTATCTGAAGTATTAAGAACAGTATGAAAACACAAACAACCAAACACACGAAGATGGGTCAAGGAGGGCCTAAATCCATGAATTAGTTCATATGGAGACTTTCCATCTAGGACAGACGACGGGGTCCTGTTAATAAGATAGGCAGCAGTTAAAATACATTCAGTCCAGAATTTTAAAGGAAGATTTCCTTGAAACAGTAGTGATCTAGCAACATTTAATAGGTGACGGTGTTTTCTTTCAACCACCCCATTTTGTTGAGGGGTGTAAGCACAGGTGGTCTGATGTAGAATGCCATGTTTATCTAAAAGGTCACTAACTTGACGGTTAACAAACTCTGTGCCATTGTCTGTTCTAAAGACCTTGATTTTTGATTGGAACTGATTTTTAACCAGATTTATGAAGGTGACTATGTTTTCAAAAACTTCATTTTTTTGTTTTAATAGAAATACCCAGACAGCTCTAGTGAAATCATCAACAATTGTTAAAAAATACCGAAAGCCCTCTCTACTAGGCACTCTATAAGGACCCCAAACATCAAGGTGAATGATTTCACCAAGGGTGGTGGTCTTGTGGTCACTCAGAGGGAAGGGCTCCCTGTGTTGTTTAGCTTTGTGACAGATTTCACAAGGGTCACTATCATTTGTCTGATTTAGGTTTAGACTTTGTTTTAACACATTTAAGACTTGATTGGACGGGTGACCGAGTCTAGCATGCCATAGGTCAGCCTTAAGATGGTTATTAAAACACACCTTGTTACTAATAGAAGAGTTTCCACAGAAGTACAAACCATCAAGTTGATTACCAGTCACCAGGATGCTCTTTGTGTGAGAATCCTGAATATGACACACATTTTCATCAAAGACAACCCTAAGTTTGCTATCACGAGCCAATTTAAACACAGACATCAGATTTATGCAATAATCAGGAACATAGAAAACATCATACAAAGTGACTTTATCAGTGAGTTTAATATTTCCTATTTTTTTAACATGAGCACTAGACCCATTTGGATGAGTAACTTTAATGCCATATTCAGAAACATCAACTTGATTTGTTAGAAATTTATCAGTTTGAACCATGTGTTGGTTGGCACCAGAATCAATTATCCACTTAGAATGTTCAGATAGTATATTACCAGTTGAATTAAATGTGAACACATTTTTTTCACAAGAGTAAGATGCATTTGTAACAACACAGTTACCTGCTATATTGGTGGTTTGTTGGTCATCACAACTTCTTTCATTTAAGAGACCAAGCAGTCTAGAAATCTGATCAGGGGTGAGAGAATTAGGACCATTTGAGGAAGTGAGATCAGTTTTAGAATTGTTTGAAGATCTGTTAGGTAGGGATCCTTTGTTCCTGAAACTAGGTGGATAGCCCACTAGTTCATAACACTTCTCAACCACATGTCCCAGCTTGTTACAGTGGGAACATTTTAGATTAGGATTAGGACCTCTAGTGAATTTCTTTTTGTTTTCAGTTGAGGAATTAGATTTGTCAAAAGATGCATTTGTTTTTGCATTGAACCCAACAGATGAAGTTTTAGGAACAGATGAAGAGTTTTTATGTGATTCTTCCCTAGAGACAATGGAAAATGCTTCTTTAACAGTTGGAAGGGGATCTCTAAGTAACAGATTTGATCTTACAGGTTGGTATGCATTATCAAGGCCCATAAGGAACTGCATTAGTTTAATAAGATGATTAAAGTCATTAAATTCTTTTGAAGGTAGTGCAAGAATTTGATCAAATTGTTTCCATAGGGTGTTAAGTTTATGGTAATATTCAGACACAGTCATACCTTCTTGACTTAATGAGTTTATTTTTTGATACATCCCAAACACAACAGACCCATCAATTTTATCATAAGTTTCCTTCAGTTCCTTCCAGACATCACTTGCTAAATCAGAAAATATTTGTCCCATATACAGTTCTTCAGATACAGAGTTCAAGATCCATGTTATAACAACAGCATTACATCTATCCCATTGCCTCCCAAGAACCTCATTATCAGTTGGTTTCTTTAGAGTACCATCAATAAAACCTATCTTGTTTTTAACTTCAAGAGCAAGTTTCATAGATTTAGACCAGACAGTGTAATTTTCAGTACCCTTTAGTTTTATTCCAGTAATTGTTAGATTACTTGTATCACTAGCATGCAAGTATAGAGGGTTACTAGAGTCCAATTTACTGACCAAGGTCTCACTAGATTCACCCGAACCCTTAGGATCCTCAGATGAAGACCCCATCACACCAAACAATCACAAACAAACAAATAGACAATAAGAGGTAACAAACAGACAGAGATGATCACCAAGATTCAGACAAATTTCAACTGATTAACGAAGCCTGATCAGTGTCCAGATTCTTACCGGTTCTAGTGGTTCGACAAGTCTTAATCAGGGAGTTAATCAGTAAGTCCAGTCAATAGGTGATCAACAATAATACACACACACGACAAAGAATCACAAAAAAATAAGAGAAAGAGAGAGAAAGGGAACGATCTCACAGTGAGGGTTTCTCTTAACAGTAAAGAGTCTGAACCCTTTGATTGGGGGTTCGGACAGTGTAATTTCTAGGGTTTTTACGACCCCTAGAACGTCGCCTTCAGTTATTGGATCTAGGGTTTATTTTTAACCCTAGATTCTTGATGATGTGAGAACAACCAGCGCAGCAACAAATATCCCGACTAATTGATCAGAAACCCTTCAAATGAGGGGTTCGAACAACAGAAACCCTTCAATCGAACCAGCGTACGATCGATGGAACCAGTGAACCACAGCGGAAGACGACGATATCAGAGACCAAGCTCTGATACCATGTCAAAAGACTGGTATACTTGGCGATAAGACAAGATCAATCAGAGCAAACAATACTTGAAAACATCAAACCATACGATTAACACAAGAACGAGTCTCTACACCATAAATCAAGAACAAACACCAGATTCAGATCATCAACATGATGATCTGAATAACTATACAGAGAAATAGCCTAGAACAACAAGATCAATAGACTAATCAACAGCGGTTCATTGAATCAATGAAACCCTAGAAAATATATGAGAGAAGACGAAGCGTGTGTGTGTGAGATTTGAGATATTTCGTTATCTCAACCTCACACACTCTCTCCCCTATATAGGCCAACAGGCCGGGACACACAAAATCAGCCCAAGAGCAAACCTAAAGCCCTTAAGCCCATGAGACTGGACCAGCAGCAACGAGCCCACATAAGCAGCAAGCCCACATAATCAGCAAGCAGCAAGCCCACATAATCAGCAACTCAACACTCCAAGCCCAGCAGCCACAATAAACCAAACAAATAAAAAAGAATTATTAGAAACTAATAATCATAGAAAACAACTAGGATAGAGATGTACCTGTGTATTTTAACAAGAATCATATAAACACATGTTATTGTTATACTACATATGATATTATTACATGATCACATAACTATTATTCTTTCTTTATTTCTTCCGGTGTATATAACAATACTTCTTGTAGGGATTTCAAGAACAAATTCATGCTATTGTCGTAGAGGCTCAAACTTAATCTTGCAGAGTGATTTCAAGAAGGCAGTTTGCGGGAAGATGATGCTCTGATGATGCTCTGATGATGCTCATCCTCTCAAAATCCCCGGGACATATGTTTCAGCCTTTGTTGCCCCTCGGTAGAGTGAGTCTACTTAATGAGCTGGTAGTACCGAAGATCAATTGATCAGTACGAATCTTGAGAGTGAATGGTTGATTGTCGCTAGGGAGGGGCTTGCTATCGTAACCTTTTTCCCGGTGCATGTGAGGCTGACAAACTCCTTTTTGTTGGGTCATAAGTTGGTCCACCCTCCTCTGGCACAAACATCGTTTGATGCACTACACTCATCACGAGAAGCGTGGAGCTCTCTTGGGTGGACTTCGAGCGCAATGAAAGTCAGTCTGAAGTTTTCTACTATGCCATATGTATTAGTTCAAATACAAGGGTTTGGGGTTGGTCTCGGTGGTCAATAAAAATGTATGATTGTGCTGTTTTAACATGCAGAAATTTTATTAGATTGCTAACTTTACCAGCGGTAGGAAGGTTAAAAGATGGTGCAGAGCAAGAAGATTTCCAAGTACGGTAATTCTCACCCATGCATTTTACCCGAATAGATCATAACATCCTGTGTATTTATGAGTCAATATTCATATAAATACAAATAGCTTAGAGTGAAATCAATAATGTTGTTAAAACTTTATAAAACTTAAACCTTCAAAAAGAATAAAGAAACTATTATACGATATCCATTGTTTCCCACTAAACATGTTTACCATCTTTACAATAAACAATCATAACGTCACAATCAATAACACTTAAAGCACCCTCACCTTTTAAGAAAGCAAATAAAAACCAAAAACACGAGCAACATTAAGATTTATCATCACAAACAATCAGCAACATCCGTAAACTCCTTTTCTAAACTCTTTCCAATGGCTGTCAATACCACCGCCGTCATCGCTTGGTACCACCACCACCACCGCCGTCATCGCTTCCACCACCACCACCGTCGCACACCACCGTCGACTCACCGTCTTTTTGTTTTTGGTGTTACAGGGGCTCCGGAGAAGACGGACAACTGGGGTTAGGAGACGACGAAGAGAAAGAATGGGTTTCCACCGTCACAGCTCTCGCTTCAGTCACCGTGAAATCCGTCGTAGCCGGCAGCCGGAACTCTCTCGCCGTTTGTGACGACGGCAAGGTATATCTCCGATTATTCTAAACGTCGACGTACACTGTACTCTGTTTGATTTGTCGGTGATGTTGATGTTGCAATTGTTTTGTGGGTTCTTCTTTGTGCTATCGGAATGTTTAGAGAGTAATGTTGTGAGGATTGTAGGTTAATGATCGTACCTCTGTTCGTTGGTGTAGATTGTTTATGCTAAAAGATTTGAACTTTGTGATTTTGGAGCAGTAATTATTGAACGAATGAATTGGATGATGATGGTGATCACTGTTCTAGGGTTTGTCAGAAGTGGGGATTTCGTATCTTGAGTTCTTATGGCTAGTTGCTAATTTGTTACCATATGTAGGAGATTATAAAGCCCCAAAAGTACTAATTTGTTTTAGTTTGTACATATGATATAATGCTTGTGGTTGTATATGTGTATATGTTTAGTTGTATGGGTGTGTATGTTGTCATGGTTAGAACGTGTGTGTGTTGGAGCATTTTAGTAAGATAGGAGATTAAGTTTGTTGAGAACTTGAGATCATGATTATGAATCTAGGATAACACCTATAAAAGTACTACTAATTGTAAAGCTGGGGATTAGCGGGACTGATTGAAGTTATATGTTTATATTCATTATTTGACGCACTAAAGAGGCTGCTTTCTAGAATTTGCAAAGATCAATTCTACGTGCTATGTTATTCTGGAAAAAGCGGGGGTCTTTTTATTGTGGAATGAAAGAATCTAACAATGTGGATACAAATTTAGCGCGTGGGTAAAGCTGATTGAAGTTATATGCTTGTGATTACAACCTGATAAAAAGCTTGTGTTTTGGATTATGGCTGATGACAGATGTTTTTCTTTGGAAACAGAGACTAATGTTTATAATATGTTGTATGTTTAACAGTTGTTTATGTGGGGTTGGAATCAAAGAGGAACTTTGGGGCACCAACCAACAACAAAAACTGAGAATATACCCAGTCAGGTTAAAGCTCTTGACAATGTTAAGATTGTTCAGGTAAAGCATGATTACTCTAGTGGCGATGAACAAGAACTTGAAAATGGTATTCCGGTTGTGGTTTTCATTTGTTAATTGATGATTCAGGCAGCTATTGGTGGTTGGCATTGTCTTGCTGTTGATGATCAAGGCCGTGCTTATGCTTGGGGTATATGTTTCACCTGCTCACTTTTATAATACGGTCTAATATTTAAACATTCTCTATGAAAACAAATATAAGAAACTACTGGATAAAAATTGGTGTTACTAATATCGAGTAATCATTATAAATTGGTAGGTGGAAACGAGTATGGGCAGTGTGGTGAAGAGCTTGAAAAGAAAGGTGATTCTGGTAGGACTTTAAGGAGAGATATCGTGACTCCTCAAAGATGTGCATCAAAGCTTTCAGTTTGCCAGGTCTATTTTTCATCTATTTAACACAAATGTTACTTTGTTTTAGTTTTTTGTTTAACATTAATTTCACATCTTGTACGCAGGTAGCTGCTGGCGGCACACATTCAGTAGTGCTGACACGCGAAGGGCATGTTTGGACCTGGGGTCAACCATGGCCCCCTGGAGACATGTACATTGCTGATTTGCCTTTGTTCTTTATAGCGTTTTGTAAATGTTTTGTGATTTTTATAATTTTTTTGTTGTAGAAAGCAAATCTCAACGCCTGTGAGAGTCCAAGGTCTTGAGAAGGTTAAGTTGATTGCAGTTGGGGCTTTTCACAATTTGGCACTTCTTGAGGATGGAAATCTATGGGCTTGGGGAAATAATGAATACGGGCAGCTAGGAACGGGGGATACCCAACCCAGATCACAACCTGTTCCTGTTCAAGGATTATCCGGCCTCAGATTGGTTATTCTTTTACCATCTCTATATAAGATGAACTTTTATATATGCTTTAGGTCTATAATACATATTGCATGAGAAAATAATGAACTTTGTGTCTGATTTCTGTTTTGGGCAACTCGCTTAGTTTGCACCAATAAAAGGTCTCAAACTTTCAAAATAGCTTCATTTGGGGGAGTCTTAATATTGTCATAGTTAACGACACATTATTTTGACTAGGTAACTAAGTTATATTAGTGCAATTGTATTTTCTTGAAAGTGTGAGATTTCCAATCAAGATTTGAGATTTCCTATCAAGATTTCTTAAAGTTTACGCCTTTACCCAAAACAGAAGTTAAATTGAAGTTTGGTTACTGCTTTTGCAATTTAACCATCTAAAATTGATTTATTCTATATGATCATTATAGCCAAACAAGTTTCTGAATCCACGTAACCTCAGGTTGATGTTGCTGCCGGTGGTTGGCATTCTACCGCTCTAACAGATGAAGGAGAGGTACCCGGTGCTCCATTTCTTCAATGAACTCCTAATTTCCATAACTTCACAACTTCCATCCAAATTTATACATTTTTTCGTTTCTTTTACGTATTTCCTGCTGAATATAAGGTCAACAAATGTTCAGACGTAACCGTTTTATTCAACAGGTATACGGGTGGGGTAGAGGGGAACATGGAAGACTTGGATTTGGAGATGATAAAAGCAGTAAAATGGTACCTCAGCAAGTTCAGCTTCTAGCTGGCGAGGATATTGTCCAGGTGTCATGTGGCGGAACTCATTCTGTTGCATTGACTCGTGATGGTCGTATGTTCTCTGTAAGTTACAACAAACCCTCGACTTATAAAATTGACACAACAATAGCTCAATTAAGAGTGATTATTGTATCGATTTTTTACACTTTTATTCATTTGAACTGTTAGTTTGGCCGTGGGGACCATGGAAGATTAGGATATGGTAGAAAGGTGACAACGGGTCATCCATCAGAAGTACCTATTGACTTACCGCCACCAAAAGATGACGGTGGCAGTGGACTAGGGCGGTGGTGCGCTAAATATGTGGCATGTGGGGGCCGTCACACACTCGCCATCGTAGAATGGCAAGCTACAGAGGGAGATGGGTTGATCTGATCAAAGTTTTATTAGAAATATCATGAGTTGTATTATCTTATAATTATGGAGTTATTTAACTTGAGAGCTTCCTATGACTTTGTTTAAGGTTTTGAGAGTTACTTTATGAAACAAGTGGTTGATGCAATATAGGTGTTACATGTTTGTTGATCTTCAATATAGTACATTAATCCAATTCAAACGAAATCAAGACATTACTTCTCTTTACACCGGTTTATGTAACGCCCGGTTTGTCATTTAATTTGTTTATGGTATGCAATCTTGTATGAGTCCATTGAGGAGGTGCTGGTCTGGGAGATGGTGGGTAAACAATGCATGACGATGTTGCCCCGTTGGCTGAAATAATCGGGTTCACACTTGCGGCTAAGAACTTTGGTATGTGGTAATGCTGGATGCAAGCTTACATTCATTCTTAGTAATCGAAGGCATGTGGTTCTTTTAATCATTACATTTGCTTTCAATGAATTTGAGTGTAAAAGAGCATACCCGGTGTTTGACTTATCTCTTGCTTTGCGTAAAGTCGGAGGAGTGGGTAAATTGTGAATTTAGAAGGACCCACTTACAAAGTTGTGGACAAGAAGATTTAAGGATCGACATGTGCGCTTTTCTTTTTAGAAACTGGTTGCATTGGTGATTCAGAACTAGATCATTTTAACCATATGAATAGAATACCCAAATAATCAAATTAAAGGCACTCAATGGCAACAATAATTACAGCCAAGCATTGAAGATCTGTAGCTATGCTACGCTCAGTTAGTTCTCGCTCCAACATCGAGGTTAAATTTTAGGAGCAATGCTTTGCATCTGTTTTTATAATCATTTATTATGTGATATTTTATGTTTTTATTTTACACTATTTTTTTGAGATAAAACTTGAGGTGTATCTAGACTTTAGGAGCATTACATGAGACTAGTAACATTCGACAAACGCAGTATGTAATATCGTATGTGATATTCGAGTAACACTGAATATATTATGACGATAAACACGGTGAGCCGAAAGACTTTGACCCAATTTCTATAAAATCACACCATATAACACACAAAAACACTGGTGTCAACGGGAAAGAGGTTTTAAGCACACCCAAACACACCTATATTAATATTACATATATATATATACACACACAAACACACACCTTTTTGGTGTTAGGATTACACAAGGGTGTCTATAGCTAGTGAACCCAGTGGTGGTTCAAATACAAGAAGCAAAGAACTCAAAACCAGAACAAAAATGGAGAAAAACATGATGGATTTACAAGGATCCACGCTTCGTCCTATCAGTGTCATTCCATTTTCCTCTCGAGTTCCCGGTTGTAATGTCGGGCATGTAAAGAACCCGTAAGCTATGCCAGTGAACAATGAAACAACATGTGTCCTGCAATAATATGTATGTTATTATTATTATTTTTTTGAAAGCCATGTGTATGTTATTTAGTAGGTGTTTGGTAAATTCTGTTTATTTTAAAATTTAATACATAAATAATATAAATTTTACTAACCAGTCATCAATTGGACCAAAAGTTGATAAAACAAAACCAAGAGCAGTAGCAACAACTGCCTTCTGATACATGCTTTCAAAGACATCTTTACTCATGGCATCCTTGTTCTGATATTGATAAATAAGCCAGGCTCCAATTATACCAAACACAGGTCCCTGAGGAGTTCAAATCCAACACTCGTTTAAACAACCAATATCTGACTGAAGAAACAAATTTAAGATTGAAAAATGAATATTTGATTTCTTGTTTGCTTACTGTTCCACCAACGGTTGGATCAGGGGTGTGAAGAAAACTGGTTAAATTGCCTGAGAGTCCACCGAGTATGTATATCAGGAAAAAGGTGAACGGGCCATACGCTCTGCATACTTGAGGACCAAATGTCAGCAGAACCCAACAACCAAGCCCCATGTGAAGCATCCCTGTGTGCTGCGAAAAGGATAAAATTTTCTCTGTTAAGGTTTGAAACTGCATACTGCAATGGACCTTAGCTTGTTGCATACTGCAGTGGACCTTAGCTCGTTGCTACTTGTGATTACATGTATCTTACGTGCAAGTTGCACTTTCGACTTATTTGTTTACGAAGGGTCGATCTGGGTTATGCTTTACCCCTAACGGGCCAAAAAGGTAAAGAAAAAGAAAATAGCTTAAAATACAAGAGGTAGTTTATTTTTATGCATAAAACCAGGGTTGTGTTAACTGTATCCACCCCTATGGTTTTACTCAATGTACCCCTACTATACGAGTGTATAAAGAGTTGTACATGGGCGTATAAATTCATATATGGGTGTATAAGAGGGTGTGTATACAGGCATACATGAGGTCCAATACGGGCGTATATGAGGACCAATACGGGTGTATATCAATCAAATAAATAGGCTAGATTTAGCAACAAGGGACCAACCCCACCTGAATCATGTGATTTTAAAATAGAATTTATTGAAATAAGACGTTTCATATTCGACACACCAATTATGTTGTCGAATTATTTATAACAAGACAAAAACTGTTTAAGTCAACCCAGCCAGTTTCCACACATTCAAAAAAGTTATCTATTTTGACCCATAACACAGCCCGTCCATTTTCCACTTCTGAACTTATGGTTACTTAAGTGGATATATATCACAGAATGAAAACAGTTAACTCCTCTCGAATGGCACGAACCCAGTCGTCAATCTTGTACCAGAAACATTGGTGTCAGTAGCCGCCACCATTCTCCGTATAAAATCAAATGATTAATCTTTGCTCCATAGAGTGCTGGAAGTGAGAAGAGGTCCAAATCAGAGTTCTTGATTGGGCTTGCAATTTCAAACAAATAAACCCCGATGTTTATGGAAACCATTGTGCTTCTGCGACAAAAATTTTACCTAATTAATGAATGCATGTGTACACAAGAATCCAAAAAAAGTAATAGTAACAAAAGTTGAGTGCTTTACATCAAGTAGAGACCAGAAGTTTCATCGTCACCACTCTTCAAACCACCACCACCATCTACTAAAGCTCGCTCGTTTTCGCCAATATATTTCATGGTGTTAGACATTTCATCTCTTGCAGCAGATGAGACAGGATCATTGTTTCGAGAACTTGGAGAACATTGACCTGTATTCTCCTTAACTTTTCCAAAGTAAGAATCTAGTGACTGCAAATGTTTCTCTCTAGAACTAGACTTTACTACAAACTTTGATGATTTCTCCCTCTCAGATGAATTAACAGATATTGATCTTAACAAGTTTGCACATTTGAGCAGACTTTTGTTTGGTTTCAACAAAACACCAACAGAATTATACCAAGCACACATATCCTTGTTTACAGTTTGATCTTTGCAACATATTTTGAAGCATATTGGAGCAGCAGCCATGTTCCTCTGATACTAAAATAGAAAACACAAAATAATCAACAAAATAAGATAGAAAGATCCATCAAAAAGTAAAAATGAAAAGCTTTCTTCTATCAAACTAATTCTTGATATTTACACACACTGTTTAATCCATTTGAAGTTAAGAATGGTAAGTAATTGTGGGTCTTCAAACATACACCTAAAGATGCACACATTTGCATGGGGGACATGATATAATTATAAACCAAATATTAAAAAAGATAACTTATTGACGCATTTTTACAAACACTTTGTGGGCACCCAGATAAAACAAACAAACAAACAGGTGTAATCGCAGTACTCATATCTGAAATAGAACCGCGTACCCGATTGAAGATGACGATTGGAACTTATTAATTGTGGGGAAAAAAGACAAAGGGGTTAAAATCGAGCTTCCATAAATGGAGGTGCAATTGAGATTACAAGCATTTAAACGTTAATGACGGGGGAGAAATAGAATAGGAACAAAATTGGGGATGGAATCTTATCGTTTGAATGTCCATTGAGGTGCTAACACGTACCCCAACCACTCGATTTCCACCATTAGTTGTGATTTTTGTGGGGTAAGAGATGAGGGGCGATTACACCCACTGTTTCGATTTAGGCTCTGGCGGCTGTAGAAATCTTGTTGACAAATTATATTATGCCTTATGGATTCGGTATTATCCGTTATAATTATAGAGTTTAATAGTAGATTGATCTATTTGAATTACCTCTAAATCCATTAGTATGTTTTAGATAGAGTAAATTGATAATTTTGTTAATGTGGTCTCTCAATTAATAGTTTGTTTTTTTTATCTTGGTCCCGATCGTTTACAAATTTTATCATAATTATCCATTTTGTTAACTCTATTCAAAATTCTTCGTTAAATGAGGGGTATATTAGTTATTTTATATATATATTTTATATTATTATTTTAACTTGATTTCGTCATTTAACGGAGAATTTTAGATGAAGTTAACGGACTGAATGAATATGACAAAATTTGTAAACGACAAAGACCCAGATACGAAAAACAAACTATTAGATGAAAATGATAATTTTTATTAACAATTTACTCTTTTATATATATATAAGAGGGTTTTATAACCGGTTATTTTATTCTTTTTTAACCATAAGTGTATCCAATGGTTTTCGTAATTCTTTATTGAGTTGGTTGCAATGATTTCGAAACCGGACCGGACCGGCCGGTCCGACCGGTTCGACCGGAACCGGGAACGTTGCCGGTTCGGTTCGGTAGATTTGGGCCGTTTTCATTAGAACCGGCCGGTTCGTGCGGTCGACCGGTCCGACCGGAACCGGCGAACCGGGTTGAACCGGGATTTTGAAAAAAAAAATCTTTTTGCTTTATTTTAATAGAAAAATATTATTGGATATGGATTAAGGAACATCGGTTCGTTAATTTGGACTATGTTTACTTGAATGATATGTATTTTGGATGTTGTTTTGGATTAAGAAACAGCGGTTCGTTAATATTATTGGCGAACCACTATTTGATTTATGGTTGTTTAAACTTTGGATGTTGTATTTTGTTTTGGTTTATGGTTGTTTAAACTTGGGTTGTTGTATTTTGCTAAATTGGACTATGTTTACTTGAATGGTATGTGTTTGTAGTTTTATAAATATTTGGAATTTTTTTTATATTTTTTTAAATATTTATGACTTTGGATGTTGTATTTTTTTAAATTTTTTTCTTTCTCTAATTCTTTAGCTGTTTTATTTTTTGTATACTGTATGCTATGTGTTGTGTGATTTATTTTACGATGTCTTGCTATCATTATTTAGAATTGTTGCGGGGCCTGATGTGTACGTAGTCCACATCTGCTCTTTAGCGGTGATTCTAGCTGCCCATCTGATGTATGCTTTTTCTTGCTCTAATTCTTTAGCTGTTTTATTTTTGTATATTGTATGGTATGTGTTGTATGATTTATTTTACGGTGTCTTCCTATCATTAGTGCTTTTGCTATCGAGTCGGGGGTCTATTTGGAAGCGGTCTCTCTATCTAACAAGATAGAGGAAAGACTCGCCTACACCTACCCTCCCCAGACCCTGCTCATTGAGTGGGATATACTGGATTTGTTTGTTTGTTTGTTTTAAATATTTATGACGTCATCCGATTCGTAATCCGGTCCAACCAGTGAACCTCTAGGCCGTCCGGTTTGCTTTCCGGTCCGGTTTTGAAAACATTGGTTGGTTGTGTATCCAAAACTTCTATGTTCATGTAAATCTTTTGAACTTCTAATATCTATTGTATATGTTTAGTACTTGAAACACGAACGTACAAGTCGTCGAAACTACTTCAAATTTTTTTATAGTTTTTTTCCTTTTACATAAAAATTAAATTATAACATTTTATAAAATTCAGGATTTGTTGTTTCTACATGCTTAATTTTATCATAGTTCCAACGTGAATTTTTTTTTCATATTTTGTTTTACTATATACTTTATAAAATAGATCGTGATCGTTCTTAGTGCTTTCGAACATACTCTTCCATAGTGTTTTGATTGTTTAATTTGTTTTAATGAATTTCTGGCTCCAACTGTGTTTAAGTTTATTAACATTTAGATGTAAAATTCTCTTAGTGTGTTTGTTAAATTTGAGTCCACTGCAAAGCACGGTTATAACGAACTAGTTTTACCTTTAAAAAGAACACAACTTCAATTGTTAGTTGTTACTAGGTACTAATTCACAACTAAGTGTGTGTCTGAGTGATAAAATTTATTAAAATTGAAATTTGAATTTAAATTTTTAGTGTATTAGTTTATTGAAGTTGTTGACACTAGAATCTAAATTTTATTCATAATGTGCTTGAGCGATAAAAAATTAAAATTGCAATTGTGATCAATTCTTTTAAGTGAATGATTTCGATATTTATTTCAAATTGTTAATGAACCTAACAATAGGATTTGAAATCTTCAACCACTAATCGTTGCTACATCCGCCACCCTCTTATTGTTGTCCTCGTGCATATTGCTGACACCCTTCCAACCATTGCACCAATTATTGCCGTCAACATCACCGTCACCACCATTGCTACCACGAGCAACGAATAGTAGGTGGTGGTGACGACGACAACCCCTACTAGGCCAGGGTGGTATTGACAGAGGTGTTGGTAGCGACAGTGCCAAACACGACGACAACACGAAAACATGGGGCATGCAAGGACAGGTAAGTGGTGGCTAGGGTGATAGTGTCATATTTTAAATTCCTTATGATAGTTTTGTTACTTAAATGCATTATTAGTCCAGATTCTTTTATAAGTTCTAATTTCTTTATATTCTAGATCTTTTAACAACTTTGTACTCCAATTCCAAGTTTTTTTTACAAGTGTTAATTCCTTAAAAGATATTGTTAAACAAACACAACCTAAAATAAACTAATAAAACAAAATTTAAAGTGACTTTTAATATGTATTGATGAATTATTAGAGGTGTGAACTTGCTAACATGGGTAGAATGTGAAATGATTTTTCTTATGGCTTCGGGGCGAAAGAGGAGCACGAGAGGTATAAGTGTGCAGAAAAGATCTCAATCCAAAATGAAATCCAAGTTATCTAAAATCTCAAACCTGAAAACTTAGATATCGGAATTTAAATACCCCAAGAAAACATAATGGACAACAGTTAAAGTACATGATACAACTTTGGTTGCATAATAGTTATGGTTTTTTATGATAAAGAGTTAGTTTTGTTGAACTTTAGGACTATTTGTTTCTCTCTTTCTATGTGTTTTTCCAAATGTTTAGTATTTTAATATTATAATTAATTTTAAACATATTTTGTATTTATTTTATAACTTTAAAATATAACATTTATAAAATTTCGAATACGTAATAGTAAAATATTTATTTTTTCCTACATTTTGATTATACATTTTGAACGAAACGGGACGTCTAAATGTAAGATATTTCGATTTCTTTCAAGACGAATGTCCTGTAGCAATGCACGGGTTTGTGACAGTTAAGTTTTTTTTTGTTAATATAAAGTTTCAAATATATTCAACGAGGTCTGTGTTTTATTTTTTTACATATATTACGCGAATTTGCGACAAATTTTCGACTTGGTATTTTCACGGTTTTACGCCCTGATTCAACGTTTAGCTTAATCCTAATTATTTAATTTTATATTTGCAATCCCCCACTTCATAGTTCATATGTTACGTCCAACCTCCATTCGTATTGTTTCTGATAAAAAAAACTCCATTTGTATTCTCTCCGATCACCATACCTCACGTTTCAGCATCCAACGATCGTAAGCATCTTCTCTTCTCCTTATAAAATTGTTGTTTTATTCCCTAGGGTTTCATTTCAGAACATCGTTGTTTTTCTCATTCGTTTCCCTTTTAGCGTTAGAAATCCGCTTCTAGTGTTGAATTGTGATTGTACGATTAGAACACCAGAATGTGTTGTGGTTGAACCCTCCCTTTCATGCTAACGTCAGTATGACATGGTGGTATGATCAACGGTAACTGCGTTCTGATTGATCGTTATCTTATTGCGGCAAGCTATGGATTAGAACAGTGGTGTTGTTCAAATGTTCAATCATATTGTATGATTGTAGATTTTGTAGTTGTTGTTTTGCTTCACTATTTGTTTCCGTGAAGCAACAAACTATTTGCTTCACTAGGATAAACTATTCTCAATACGTAAAATTTAAGAATCCTTGTAATTGTTATAGCCTAAAATCAATGTGTTTTTCGCTTCCCTAACGATGCAACGACATCGAGGAGATCTGTGGTGTTAAGTTTTGGGCATACAGGTCACCAATGTGATGTTGTTAAATAATAATGTTTGCCTTAACATTCAAAGTGTTGTAGAAGTTCATGGATCATAATATGCTTGGTCTGGCCCTAAGTTCAACAGGCTGGGTGTTTGTGCTTAGAAGTATGTAGTTGTAGTAGAAAGGCGTTGGATTTTGTAGTGTGCTAAAATTTTTCAAGATGTACAGGTTCAAGTGGATAATGTGGGCATCGTATGGTTCTTGAAAGCATCCATCAACAATCAGAGGGGTCGTTTTAGTTTGACTTATTTTCATTCTTATTATTTCTGACGTTAACTTCACAAGATCTTTGTTGAAAGACTAATTTCTACATGGAATTAGTTCCTGCTTGTTGTGTTTGCTATTCAAATGCTAGCTATCTCTCCATCTCTATTTTACAATGGATAACTAGTCATTGCCAGCTTACTAACTTGGTCAGCAGAAACAACTGCAACTTCAGTTTAATCAGTGGGTCAATGAGGGTGGTCTGTTTCTGCCTCTTTCAGTATAAAATTTATGTTGTTAATGTGAATCCAATGTTGTTGGCCTTTTACATTTTACTTAATTTTGTGTTTTATATTGAAACAATAACTCTATTAGTTATTTTGATTTTGACACTGTGTTCACTTGTAAGAATCAAACATTCCTGTTGTCATGGAAACAGTTTCTTTTAAACGAATGGTTATAATATATCTATACAAATGATTTGTTAACTTTTATAATCTGGTATTGAGTTGTCTTTTGTGTCAACTTATGACTTTTTTTGATGTGTTAAAATTAGTAGAGTTTCTACATGGCTAACTATGATGCTTAAGTTTCTACAGGAACCATGATTAGGCTGTTTAAAGTGAAGGAAAAACAAAAAGAGGAGGCTGGAAATGCAAATGGAAGAGGGCCCTTAAAGAAGCAAAGTGCAGGGGAATTACGTCTGCATAAAGGTTAATACTTCTATATATGTTGAGCAGCATAAAGGTTTGCTTATTTATATATTTTGTTTCTGTCAATCCTTGACTAAGAATTGAGTGATCTTTTCTTAAGTAAGGTTTTGCCTCTTCGTCACTACTCATAATGTAAATCATTTGCTATAAGTAGATTCTGTTTGATAGCGTGAATGAGACACAGGTTTTTTGTCTGAAAATTAAATCGAAGTTTTAACTCGCATGTTGTATTACAGAATAGGTATAATATATATGTTAGTTGTATAAAGATTATAGTATATACATCTGACATTTTACATTTTGTAGACATAAGTGAACTGAACCTACCAAAATCATGCACAATTTCGTTTCCAAATGGAAAGGATGATCTGATGACTTTTGAAGTATCCATCAAACCTGATGAAGGGTATTACATGTAGGTTATCCTTAAAGCTCATTCATACGAAAACGGGTCAAATCTGATTGTATTTGTTGAATAATAGGTCAAATGGGTAAACCACATTAAAATATATAAAAGTGGATCTTTATCGTGTATTCACGTGTTCACAAAGCCACAAATTGTTTTATTTAAAATAAATATTAGTACAATTTACATCATTTAATTACATTAAGTACATTAATTACTTACGAATTAAAAAGAGGACGAAGAAGTGCTGGCATGCCCAGCCAGACCTATTATGATCTGCATATAAAACTACTCAGATTGACCTGGATCGTTTTCGCTCGTTATCATGTATGAGGTGATTAATTGAGGTGATATGCATGATTAATTGAGGTGATTCATGTATATCTTTTTCTTCATGTCAATTTGGCCACAGGGGAGGGAAATTTTTGTTCATTTTTAATGTATCTGCTATCTATCCACATGAGGCACCAAAGGTTAAATGTAAAACCAAGGTAAGCATATTCTTATTTATCTTTGTTTCGACTTTTTCAATGGTGGAATATTTAGTTTTTACTTGAATTTATGATTTCAGAAAAATATCTATTGTATTATCATTGTTGCAGGTCTATCATCCAAATATCGACTTGGAAGGAAACATATGCCTTAACATTTTACGAGAGGATTGGAAACCCGTCCTCAACATTAATACAGTTGTCTATGGATTGTATCATCTTCTCACGGTTTGATTTACATACTTTGATCGCATGCATACGCCACTCCTAAAAACCTCATGAATGTTTCTATTAGATTAAAGTGTATTACTCTAGCAATATCATAGCTTTTGTAATGTTATTTAATGCATTGAGTTTACATAATATATATATAAAAGTTTTCAAAATCAAAGAGTGTTTGCGGGCTGACCTGATCCGGCCACCTGTAATCCATTTTGACCCGTTATCCACCTGATCGTTTTTCTTCTCTACTGAAAACGTTTAGTTATGTGCAGGAACCGAACCATGAAGATCCTTTAAATCAGGAGGCTGCTGTTGTTCTGAGGAACAACCCGAAGGCATTTAGATCTAATGTTAGGACAGCAATGGCTGGAGGACGTGTGGGGGATACATATTTTGCACGATGTATCTAACTTTTTCTCGTGCATGAACAACTGGAATTCGTTATGTTTTGGGTGTGTTTTAGTTTTTTACTTTTTCTTTTTCTTTTTCTGTAATAAAAACAAAATATCATGATTATGTGTTTAGGAAATTTGGAAGTAAAACACAGGCCGCATTTGATATTTGGAAAACAGAAAAAGGAAATACAATCAAGCTCAAGAAGTAATATCAATCTAAAAAGGACGTACCTGGTGCTGCAAAGAGCTCCCGTGTTCGCAGGGTCCAGGGAGGGTCCGTCCCATTTAAGGGAAGATGTACGCGGTCTTTCCCCCACATTTTGTGGGGAGACCGTTTCCACGGATCGAACCTGAGACCTTTGGTCTCTTAGGAACAGCTTCAATCGCTGCGCCAAGGCCCGCCCTCAAGTAATATCAATCTGATTATGGTAAATCCCATATCATCAAAATGATGATGTGAAGGTGACGTGCGTGATTGTCCTGGAAGCTCATTGCAAGGGTCCGTCCATGGATGCTTTTGGAATTTCTTTTCGTTGCACACCACGGTTTTTTTCCCAAACTGGTTAGAGATTAAACTGGTTCAGTTTGGGTTAACGATGGTCAAAACTGATTCAGTCTGGGTCAATGATGGTCAAAATCTGGTTCAATTTGGGTCAATGATGGTCAAAACTGGTTCCGTTTGAAGCTGATTTCATAGGAGAAAAACGATTGGTTCGTCTCTAGACCAGTTCGTGTTAGAATTCAAGCATTCTTCAACTTAATCAAACAACGGATTTAACAAGGAAAATCTTTTTTTATTAAAAAGTTAAATAACATTTTCGTCCGTAATATTTTGTTAAATTTACTATTTCAATTCAAAAACTTTTTTTTGTCATTTCAGTCACTGTAGTTTATTAAATAATGTTATTTTTATCTATTCAATTAATTTCATTAAGATTTCTGTTAAATATAAGGATATTTTAGTCTTTTAATATCCTAATTATTCAATTAAAACAAATTAATCAATTAATATTCAACTAAAACTAAAAAACATATGAAATGACTAGTGAGACCGGACGTTTCGATTTAAATGCTTCGATTAACTCTAACGCATGTTTTCCGATTAAGGTCTGCTGTGTGATTTCAATTGATCTTCACGTTTTGTTCGAACGTGCACTGTTGTTCGGGTTAGAATCACCTCGTCATTTTTCTCACTTGACATTTCGATATATGAAGTTCAAGTTTATTGCACTTGTAACACCTGATGTGACTCTTGTTCCGTTGTGGTCGAATATTGTCGTGACCTTTCCCGGACCCCTGCTCTACCTCTGCCACGTCCAAGATCTTCTCGATTCGAGTTTCCACAACCATAATGTTCAAACCTATGCTCTTTTTCCTTTGCTTTTTATCCTAATTTACAAATAAAAGTTCATTTTGCTCAGTTTGGATCACCTGTCCTCATCCATGATTCTTTCTTCATTTTCTTTAACTCGGCCCATAACATTATCATACCTAATGGTGTTCAAGCCCACAATTTGTTCTATAGAAACCATCATATGAATAAAACGTTTAGGTAACTCGTTAAGAAATTTCTTAACCAATTTTGTCTCTTCTATAACCGAGCCAAGTGAGGCGCCTTGAGAAGCATACTCGTACAACTTGAAAACAAAGTCATCAATAACACCTTGATCCTTCATTTTGAAATTATCAAACTTTTCCATTAAAGTTTGAATTCTTGCCACCCATATCCGGTCCGCATTCAAATGACAGGTTTTGAGAACATTCCATATCTCTTTTGTGGTTTCAAGAGTCCCTACTTGCAATATTTTCTTCTCAGGTATAGCTTGGAACAAGAGACCAATAGCTATATTATTCATTTTAGCACCTACATTGGTTTTGGGTTCGATTTGTTCCCACACCCTATGAACATTGAAGATAACCCGCATCCTCATGGCCCATACAGTGTAATTTGTGAAAGACAACACCGAACATTGAAGAGTTATTGTGTTGTTCTCCTTAACGGTAACCAAAACTTGATTTTCTGTTGAGCCATTTTATAAAACAACGTTCTAACAAAGGTTAAAAACACTGCTTGAAGTATTACCTGCAAGCACATTTGTTACCTTTCACCTCATGTTCTTACAACCTTTGATAAACACCTTTTAGATGTATTCTCCCTTTCTGTTCTTCTCGATCAATTCCCGCTTTGCCACCGTCTACGAAATTGAACCCTTTTTTATTATCGATTTGAAGCCACTGGAATCAATCGCTAATGTCGTTAAGTGTTCAACCCGAAACCTTGACAGTCTGATGATAACGGCATCCTAATCGATGATAAAAAGATGAACCACTCTGATACCAATTGTTAAAAATTAGATTTTTTTAACTTAAGCTAACAATAGATTTAACAAAGAAAAACATTTTTGATAAAAATTGAAGGTACATAAACCATAAACTATAACTCCTATATATATTAAACAATTACCAATACTAACTAAACTCAAATATATCTAAATAATAAAATTAACAAACAAACAAAACTCTCTAATACGAACTCAATAAGATAATTAATAAACTAACATTATTATCTCCTACATTTTTAACTATTACGTAATTACAAGATTAGTACAACAATTCGGTTTAAAACTTGTTTTTCTTATTTGCTTTTGCATGATTACAACGAAAGAGTTCAAATCAATTTCAAAACAAACAGTTCAGTTCAGACCGGCTTCAAAATCTGGTTTTGATTACAGTTCAAAGTTGCAACAGTTGACAACCTGTTTGTTTTTGCATTTTTACATGTCCGTAAAGATGGATGGTTTTTTTTTAATTCATGAAGAGGATGAAGCTACCAAAGACTCAAGGATTCATCACTGGCTGTCAACTGCCAAATGTTGAACCACTATCGATCAACATTAACAGTGATGAAGTGCTAATTGGCTGATCAACAGTCAAATGGATGAGTTGTTGATCAACTGCAACATTAGACAAGATTGTTTGTACCAAGTAAGGGGCTGTTTGGCAACATCTGATTGAATAAGTGCTGAATGAATAAAATGGTCTGAACCAGTAAGAGGTTTGAACGAATAATTGTGTTTGGTTGTAAAAAGGAAAATTTTTAAAAATTAAAACACCAACACCACAACCACAAACACCACAACCACAAACATTACCAGACTCTCTCTCTCACTTTCGTCTCTCTCTGTTAAACACAAACACCACAACCACAATCATCATCATCCACCGCCACCGCAAGCACCACCGCCGACCATCATCCACCGCCACCGCAAGCACCCGCAAGCACCGCAAGCACTCTCACCACCACCGTCTCTCTCCCTCACCCTCACCACCACCGCAAGCACCACCGCCGGCCAGAAATAATCACCGCCGACCACCACCACCGCAAGCACCACCGCCACCGCAGATCTGAACCGCCACCGCAGATCTGAACCACCACCGCAAGCACCACTGCCCGTCACTCCACCTTCACGTCTGACCACGGGTCAGACTATGGTTGAGGTCTGACCGGGTAGGAGCTCCGGTCAGACGTGATCTCCGGTAAGAGGCAAGCAACCAAACAGCCCAGGTCTGTCCGAGTCAGACGCTCGCGTCTGACCAGGCTCGGTCAGACGCAACCAAACAGCCCCTAAATTGACAACTGATGTGTTCTACCTTTTGAAAACAACATAGTACTGAGTAGTTGACTTCTGATATATCGATTGTCTGTTTGCGTTGTAGATATCTTTTCCTAAACTAAGAATAGATGTAAAGTGATTTATTCTTTATGTTTAGCTTTCATATTATAAATACCTCTCACTTGTATAATTTTGAGGTTAACTTTTTAACCCACTTGAGTATTTGCTGATTGTAACAATTTATACTTAGAAAATATTAATCAAGTGTATACTTTGAAAAAATATTTTGCGTCTATATTATTACTCAAAGTATGTATGTTTGTTAAGTAAAACAATTAACTTAGATTCCGCATTTATTATCTGTTGATCAAATATAAAAGTCTTGTTAAGTCGTTAACCCGATCCAACAGTTACGAATGTGATTTGGTGGACACTTTCAAAATAATTTATGTTTCTTTCGTTATTTTATTTTATTTTGAGGTCATGTCTTCTTAAATTTACATGTTTAATTTAAGCAATGTTTATTTATTATTATGTAACATATAAACATGATTTATTATATGTATCTATATGATATTAATGAGGGAAGAGTTCATTGTATTACATAATATGTGATGAAAAAAGAATATAGAAGCTGATGATGATACTAAAAAATGTAAGGATTTGTACCGGTCAGGTGGTTTGTTTGAAAGAAGTAAGGATATGTATGGGTAAGGTAAATTGCTTGGAAGAAGTTCATAGGTGCACCTCATGATGTGTCAGGTGGTCACTGACTAGACATATTTGTAGATGTTTTCGTGTTTTTTCACTAAATTTACTTTATATTTCATGGTACATTAGTTTGACATGAAAATGACTAGAGTAACACCATAAGAGACCCTATACATCACCTTAACACGTTTTAAATACTCTACATGATAAGAATAACACACAAGCTGTTACATCTTGGAACGTAAGTGAAGTCGTTCTTCTCTCTAGAATTGCTTGTTATAAATGAAATATCATTTAATTGTTCGCACTTTTGAGTTGTGATATGTATTGCCTATATAACAGTCTACACAAAAAATATAATGCAAATTTATGTAATCAGAACTAAAGATCATTCCAAATAACTTTTTTGGAGTTGTTTGCAGGATGATGTCAATTTTTTTAAAGTTCTTCACAATAAGCTGGTGAATTCTTTGTGTGTGTGTGGGGGGGGGGGGGGGGGGTTTCATGGGCAACAACGAAAGAAGTTATGATACCAGAGAGGATATCAAAAGGGAATTAATCGTGGGAGGCAATACCAGTTTTGAAGTTAGTTACACCAGAACAAACCAGTTAAAATAGAACCGAAACGGTCAAAGACCCTTGAAACAAATTAAAATCAATTAACATCTAGAGCCAAACCGAATCGATTATAAGTCAAACCGGGTTTGACTGGAACCAACACCTACACAAACTGGTTTGAAAAAAAAAGCCTTTGAGCACCTAAATTTTTAAAGTTATTGTATAGAGCTGATTTGAAAACATTTAAAAGTCTATTATCTTGTGATCTTGTTTTTCTTTTATGACTCGGTTTAGTCTAAACCATAAACCAAACTGACATATCATGTTTGAAAATTTCTAAAACGAAGTAAATCATTTAAATTAAATGACAACAAATCAGAACCAACAACTGGTTTTAGCCGTCGGTAGACATGACTAGAACTTCATATTTTTTCTTTAAGTACTCCAATATTTTGAAGTAACGTTTCCAAAGATACATTTAGGTGGTACGTTAATAAATTTTACGATTAAATGGTTATAAGTTCAAATCCAGCAAGGTGTAAATGTTATAATCATAAAATAGAAAATGCATAAAGTTAAGGTAAAAAATGCCGATTTATGTAATTTATATTGGTAAATTGAATTTTAATAATTCGAAATACAATATATTGTCTGATAATAATCTATATTAGCAGTTTGACCGATATTAGTCTTAACTTGTATATTTGTTGTCAAGGGCAATAATCATAGTAAGTTAGTAACATAATCATTCATTAATCGCCACCAGATTTGCATCGATTTTACGGATCATGACGATTGTGAACGAAATAAGAAAACATATACAAAATGAAGTGAAAATCAAGTAAAAATCAAATATAAATAAATGATAATTGTGCTATTTTGCTTGCTTTTAACAACAAAAATAACAATTAGAATTATCAAAAACTAAAGTGGTAGTATTAATTAGAGTAAATCTCGGTTTTGGTCCATCTGTTTTGCAAATTGACTTCACTTGAGTACCAACGTTTATTTTGTCTCCATTTGAGTACCAAAGTTTAAAAAAGTTGTCTGTTTCAGTCCTTTTGACTAACTGTGTTAACATTTTCTGTTAGATTTTTTTAAAAAGACCAAAATACCCCTAAGAGCTAAAAATATCACCTATCTCCACTACACACCATCCCCTGTCGATCGATCACCCACCATCGACCACAACTTATCCCCTATCGACTGAACCCCCAAAATTGACCTCAACCACCTAATCTCCAACCACAACCTAATCCCCCAAATTCGAATTCGAACCCTTGTACCACCAAATCACCTTCAACCGACCGACAACATCATCTTCGGTCGACCTTCAAACAACCTAAACCCAAATCGCCGGAGGACCTTATGCCCTTATCTCAAAGTGGACGGCGGAGGCTTCGAGGAGTAAGGGATGTTGTGGGAGTGGAGGCGGACGGCGGCGGCTAGGCCGGAGAGGCCGGCGCCGATGATGATGGCTCCGGTGGTGGTGGGGTTTGTTTGAAAGGTTAGGGGTGGTGGTGTGTGGTGTTTGAGAGGTTTAGAAGAAGAAGATGGTGTTTTGAATGAGGGATATTTTAGTAAATTAACAATCACTTAACGGAAAAAAGTTAACACCGTTAGTCAAAAGGACTGAAACAGACAACTTTTTTAAACTTTGATACTCAAATAGAGACAAAATAAACGTTGGTACTCAAGTGGAGTCAATTTGCAAAACACAAGAACCAAACCGAGATTTACTCTATTAATTATCACGAGATAGATTAATTATATTTTAAATGATTAAAATCTAAGATATATGTGCAATTTAGGACAAAATATCCTTGTACGAATACTCCACTCGTGTTACAGCTCTGATGCACGTGCTCTTGTCGGAATGGGTGGTCCCCACGACAACCGCACACAGTGCTATCCCCATTCCTTTGTCCACACGTGACGCTGTTCCGTTCAAGCTTAACAACTCCACGTAGGGATATTCTTTATTTTTTATTGATACAATAAGTCCCTATAGAATCACCCAATTTACGTTTTAGGCACAAAAGGATATTATGTATATTATTAGTCCTCGAATAGACTATTTAAAACGAGAATATTAGAGTATGAAGCAAATGACAATTAACAAGAGTGTTCATTTAGAGTATGATACCGTTATTTGGTAATATCCATTTAAATTCTTTTTAAATATTAATAGAAAAACATGACACCTTAACCTTAAATTAGATAATTAACATTTTCGGTCAGTTACACCATCATTTATCGTGTAGTTCGTAGATTTATTCATGGTTTTGTGATCTAGTAGTATTGATGTTTGCACTCATAGCGATTCGTATATTCGCAAGTGCTAGTTGATAAGTGATATTTAGGAGTAAAAAGTTATCTTTAAAACGAAAAAGTTAATAAATGCATTTTCATAATACATGCAATATATATTAACAAGCTAAACCTAAATAAAAAAAATTAGAATGATCACTTCAACACTTAAAATGAGACTTACTTAAAACGAAAGCCTCTTTTGTGATTATGGATAGTATGATCAGTAGGATGATCAAGTGTTAAACGACTTAACACTAAAACTATTTAAGGACCATTCAAAGGATCAAACAATTTAGAATGGACCGCATAATCTTTATAATAAATTATTTAATTGAATGAGATAGTAAAAAAATAATGTTTATTATACAATGACACATAACACTATCATATTAAAGGCATGTTGACCTCATAATCTCACTATTATATGCATTTTTCTTTCCGTCGTATCCTTGTTTGAGATCTTTTCAAAGGTTAAACTTCTTAACTTAATATATTATACTATTGAAAAAGAATTTTTAAAAGCCTCACTTTTATTATTAAATTGTTAGTTTAATCATTTTGAATCTATTGTTATTTTAAATTTTTATAGAGATTATGTATTTACATAGTAAAGCAAACTATTCAGTCAGTCATCAGTTACAAATATAAATATAATCTTGAAAATTCTATTATATATAAAAGTTTATCACTTGCTGCTAAAAGTATATAAAAAAAGTCCATTTCAATAATGATATTTTTTAAACGCTTTAGAGCATTCATTTCAATAATGATATTTTTTAAACACTTTAGAGCGTTTCTTATTTTCGATTTGAGTGTGTGCTCTATATATCTAGGGGGGTGGTTGTTAATGATTGTGAGTGAAGGATGGGGGTATTTATGAGTATTGTACCGTGATTCCTCATATTTAAGAAAACACGGTATAACTCACATATTTTTTTAATATTTATAAAAGTGGTTGTGAGTGAAAAAGAGAGAAAAAATAATGATAAAGATATTAAAAAGTATTATTTAATTGAAAAAGAAAAAAAAATAATGTTTATTTTAATGCTTAATCATGAACATAGGTCTAACTAGCAGACCAAAACTTTCATCCTTAGAATGGTCAATATGATGTAACTATAACTTTTTTTTTTGTGGTCTTGATGCGAATCATATATCTTCGGGTTTCTTGCAGTAAGTTTTTTGAACATTATTTTTTCTTGATTGTTTTAAATCATGTTTTTATCTGGTCTTAGGAGGTTCGACGAAAGGGCTAGACTCAACAAGATCTCGTCTAAAGAGGCTCTAGTTGTTAGACGTGTGCGCCTTGTGTCCTCGGCTCATCGAACCACATCCTGTAACCATGCTCGTTTGCTATCGGCTGAGAAACGCGCATGGAGCCAACGTTCCTCGGTCACTAGTATTTCTGTACCGGATGCTAACGAAACCAAGTTCAATTCCTAGCTCGTACATCCTAAAGGCGAGGTTGATGATTTTCATGGTTGCTATACTATACGTAATATCTAGACTGCATGAAGTGATCTAATGTTTTTAACTCAAAACCTCAATCGGTGTCAAACAAGGTAGATGTAATCAAATAGAACATATATTTGTGGTTGAAGTTAATGGCCAAGTTGATAAACCTAGTATGACACAAATTGTGTACTTTTTTATCCTCTAATTTTCCACCATATTGTTGTGGTTATGCTGGGTCCTAACATCTTGCTAATAATCTTTATTCTACAAAAATTGCCCTTAAATAAATTCCTCTAGTTGTAATACTCAAAGCTCATAAAACTCTTCAATCCTCACAAAATTCGTCATCAAGTAAAACAATTTGATAAAATACAAGAACAAGCTTGTAACTTCCACATAAACGTGGGGTGTATATGCAACTACGAAAAAGTTCATTTGTTGATAAACTTAATAATAAACTGACCAATACAATTTCGACAAATTAGATCAATAACAAGTCAAGCCCTCGTGAATCCACACACAAAGAAAACGATAAACGTGAGAAGTCGCCGGAGCAATGGCCGGCGGTGGTTCATCGGGACGACTTCCGTCGTGGAAGGAGCGAGAGAACAACAAGCGACGAGAGCGAAGAAGACGAGCCATCGCTGCAAAGATTTACGCCGGACTACGGTCTCAGGGGAACTACAGGCTCCCCAAACACTGTGACAACAACGAGGTGTTGAAAGCCCTTTGTGCTGAAGCTGGTTGGGTCGTTGAAGAGGATGGAACAACTTATCCTAAGGTTTGTTAATTTTGAGTCAATTGATTTCGTCTATTTGGGATTTAGGGGTTTTGGTAGATCCGTTGACATGTGAATGCTGTTTTTTGTTCTGTTTTGGGGTGGTTTGGTTTGTGATATACTGGTATGTGTTGTGTGGTGAATTGTTTTTAGTTTTGGTTGATGATTTGATGGAAGAAGTTAAGATTGGGGCGAATTGGGGAGGGATTGACTTAGATCTGTGTGAATGGTTGTTCTAGGGTTTCATCTGAAGTGATTGATGATGGATTTTCTTACAACTTATATCTGGAAGAGCTGAAAATGTATTATAGTTACTGATTTTGTGCATTTATTACTCTTAACTTTGCAGAGAAAATGGTCTGAAATGATCAAGTTTTGTTTCTATAGTTACTGTATTGCTGCACTAGTGCTTGAATTCTTTGTGGGGATGATTGAATTAGGGTTATGTCGTAAATGGCTTTTTGTGCTGTAACTTTATATATCCTTATAGTTTCTAATTTTCTGCATTTATTGCTCATATTTGCAGAGAAAATGATCTGAAATGACAGAAATGATCAAATTTTGTTTCGGTACTTCTACTTTTTGCTGCCAAAAAATGCCTGAATTCGTTGTGTTGATGATTGAGTGAGGCTTATGATGTATATTGATTTTTCTTGTGTAACTTTATATTTCTTTTTAGTTATTGATTTCTGCAAGAGGGCGGGCCTTGGCGCAGCGGTAAAAGCTGTTCCTAAGGGACCGAAGGCCTCAGGTTCGATCCGTGGAAACGGCCTCCTCACAAAATGTGGGGGAAAGACTGCGTACATCTTCCCTTAAATGGGACGGACCCTCCCTGGACCCTGCGAAAACGCGGGAGCTCTTTGCAGCACCAGTTATTGATTTCTGCATTTATTACTCACATGTGCAGAGAAAATGATCTGAAGTGGCAGAAATGACTAACTTTTGTTTCCATACCTCTCTTTTTGCTGCAAAAATGCTTGAATAAACTCTTGATGACTGACTTAGGGTTATGCTGTAAATGGCTTTTTTTGTGTGACATTAAATTTCTTAAACTTACTGATTTTCTACATTAATGACTAAATTTTCCATAAAAAAGGGTCTGAAATAGCAGAAATGATCAATTTTTGTTTCCATACTGGTTTTGCTGTAAAAATGCTTGAATTCTTTGTTGATAATTGAATTAGGGTTTTTTGATATAATTCCATTAATGAAATGCTTAAATTTACAAAATTTTATTTCTTTACAGGGATGTAAGCCGCCCCCGAATGAAATAGCAGGAATGACAACCAACAGAAGTACTTGTTCATCGATCCAACCTAGCCCAATGTCATCAGCATTCCCGAGCCCTGCTCCATCATACCATGCTAGCCCAACATCATCATCTTTCCCAAGCCCGACCCGTTGTGAAAACCCACCTAACCATTCGTCATACATTCTACCTTACCTCTGCAATTTATCTACTTTACCCCCTCTGCGAATCTCCAATAGTGCCCCTGTAACACCACCTCTATCATCCCCAACCGCTCGTGGAACAAAAAGAAACCCAACTGGGAAATGCTATCCACAAGTGCATTAAAGACTTTTCACCACCCACTTTTTGCAGCCTCTGCTCCAACAAGCCCTACTCGCCGCCACCATATTCCACCAGCAACAATTCCCGAATGTGACGAATCCGACGCTTCCACTGTGGATTCGGGCCGATGGGTCAGTTTCCAGACCACGCCTGCCTCAGCTGCACCAACATCACCAACATTTAACCTTGTGAAATCTTCAAGCCAACAACCGTTTTTTCAGAATGGATTGGTGGTGCAAAACGGGCCGGGTTCTGAATTTGAGTTTGAAAGCAGCACGTTGAAAGCATGGGAAGGCGAGAGGATACATGAAGTTGGTGCAGATGATTTGGAGCTCACCCTTGGGAGTGGGAAGGCTTCCAGCTGAGTCGAATCTAACCACTGCTTGAACACCTGGTTCGTGTGGTCTCCAAACTCGAACGAGCTATTTATCGATCTGTAATCATGATCAAGAGAACATTTGACATTGTTCATAGCTTGAAGAATTGGTGGAGTGATTGTATTTCTGATTCTCCATTAGAAATCAAAAGCAAATATTTGCTGATTGGTAGAATCCTCATTGGAAGTTTAGTACACAGATAAGAATCTTTATGTTCCTGTTCTTATGATTTGGAGTTTAGAACATAAATTTGTGTCATTTTTCGACTAGTATTTCTGTTTTGTAACATACGATGACTAGCTTTTTAAAGACCCATGTGATTAGCTGTGTTTTGTGACCACCCAACACGCTATGCTGTATATTTAATTTAAACCACTCTTGCTTTATATTATTTTTGCAAAAGTAGCGTCATTCCTCAGCCTTCTAAATAAACCACCAAGTAAAAACTACCGGAATTATGGTCTCTTTTTTAATTTTAGATATTCCAAGATTCTCTAGTCTTTCACACAACTTAGAGTCTTAGATTAAGCATCCCCGGCCAAGAGATAAATGGCTCTCTAGACAAACTCTATAGCTAAAGTCACATAATGGACATAATATATAACGAGTATCTAAATTTAAACCGAGAAGATTACCAATCCAACATATATATAAAAGGAATCGGTTAGGGCTTAAAAGTTGGACGGTGGAACGAGGGCCAAAATTGTCTGAACAACCTGTGGTTTGATGATGTGATTGAAAGTAGTGAACTTCATGATAACGTTTGAAAAGGATCAATGATTATGATTAACGAAACACCATTGTTGTTAGGTGAGGAGTACAAACAATAAAGATAGAACTGTTGTTTTTTAACCCGTTCCTTTTTTACCTTGTCCATTCTAACCCGCTTGTTTCTCGTTCCTACCCATCTTGATAGTCCTTTTTTTTGGGCTTACATTCAAATGTATTCATCCTAACCCATTAGTAATATCATACAACGCAAAACAACCCTTATCTATTTATTTATGGACCATATCAACCCAAATGTAACAAGTTGGCCCAAGAAATGTGACAAGTTGGCTTAGGATTGCCCGTTATCTATATTAATAAATCAAAACCTTTGCAAGTCACATGGAAATATTCTAAAATGCTTGGGCTAGGCTCTACCTATGATTTGGACATATGTCCTTATTACATTGAAATTACAAATTAAGATATTACAATAGTTTCTTTAAAATATTCACAGTAAAATTTTAAAATATATGAGTGTGTTTAATATATTATGTGAATTGGTTTTTAGTGGTTATGAGTGAAAAAGAGAAATTTTTTTACTGTTAATCGGTATATTTGAGGAATCACTATTCAATTCTTAAATATTTTTTAATACCCTTGAAAATTATTGTGAGTAGAGAAGAAAGAGAAAGTAATGATAAAGATATAAATATATTATTTAATTGAAAATGATAGAGTAAAGAAAGTGATTTTTAGGGTAATAATATTGATAACTATAATTAATCCATTGTGAATTCTCTTAATGAATGTTCATTTTCTATTATATTAATCAAATTAACTTTTTTCTATATAAATAAAATGTTTCATTAATTTTTTTATTGAGAGTTAATTTTGTTAAAATTAAATTAAATTTTTAGCTAATCATTGTTAAAATTAAAAAACATTAAATATCTAAAATTTTAAAATAACAAGATTCATGAAGTCAAACTCAATCATAATAAATAATTACTCATTATAAAACATCTATGCTTCGATGTACATCCCGATTTCACTTCTCAAGTCTAGGTATGTTTTACTACCTCACAATATCATAATCATATTTCATATTCATAATTTCATATTCTCATATATAATGTTTATTATTTCAACCTATGTACTACATGAGTATCTAATCTATTATCTAACATGTCAAGTTAAAATTCATATCACTGTGACATGGATGTTGAAAACTAAGGGGTTGTTTAGTAAACTCTTAATAACTTATTAAAAACTACTTTTGAATAGTTCAAGAGTAGAATGTGTTTGGTTCACTTAACAATCACCTTCTAATGATTCATGAAATCTCTTAATGCGCAAGTTTTATCAACATACTGAATGATTTAGAAACTATTTCTAATTCAATTACGCATCTTAATGGCTCAGCACAATGTTAACAAACACCCCCTAACTTAGTATACGAAAGCAAAAAAGAAAACAGTGGTATAAATGTTTATAACTTTTATATGAATCCTCACACATTGAGTTGTTTACCTATGGTAGTATTATACAAGTTATAGTTATAATACGAATAAATTTTTTATTTTATGAATGGTTTTCGCAATTGCCATCAATATCCGATTAAGCCTTTTTGAGATGGTATATCAATGGTCCATACAAATTTTAACGCTTCAGGCCTAATTCGTCTACGAACACTATCGAGGAGGAAACCTCCCACTATGGACAAACCCTTTGAACAAACCCCTTGAGTAAGGTTTAAAACTAAAGCTTTAAAAATCCAAACATAAACCGGCACCTCATGCCATTAGACTACATGGCCAACCACATATATACAAATTCTAATACCTTTGTTAACTCACTCAGTGAACCACTGATCTAAACTCAAATCTAAAAGAATTGGATAACTTGAAAAATTCGAATCAGCTAATAGACATGGGCATGGAATAATAGCTTGCAAATTTCAACTTAATAAAATTTGCGCATTTGCGACACAACAAAATATAAAAGTAGTTTATCTGACCACTCGCATGTTTCGTCGGCATCGTACGCGTCGTGATAAAGTATAGACTAACAATCAGTCCAACTTATTTCAGAGTAAATTTACGTAAAAACGAGTAACTCGAATTTAAACTGTTGAACACCTTTACTCTTTTCTAGACAAAATTATGTTAACATATAGATAAATTTAAAACGTACATAAAAAAGCAAGTACAGTTGCGTCGTGTGCTACATGACAAAGTATAGGTCACAATCATCATGTTTCCGAACTAAATGTGCTTTGAAAAATAGAGTAACTCAGATTATACCGTTAAATGAAAACGTTTTATGTTTGACCTGATATTCAGTAAACAAATAATATGATAAATTATATTCAATAAACTAATAATATTACTACTTTTATATTTCCATATCTCGTTATCAATTAATATATGTGCAACAAATCTTGGGTCGATTTATCATCAATATTTAACTGAAGCATACCGCCTTGCAATAAGCTTATCTCCTGATAAGTAAGCCATCATAAACCAATCAAATTACAATAACGATCCAAGGTACTGCTCATGATTGTTGTGTTTTAGTATGTATATAATTTGTGTTTTGGAGTTTAACCTACAAAAGTGAAACAGGTCAAGATAATTGGCAATCAATCAATTTGTTTTATAGTTGAACATACAAAATAAATAATTGGTGAAGGCCCGTAATTATTCGGAAAGTAAGGTTAAGATCTTGAACAAAATCTTGTTAATTGTGTTAGACTATACGTAGTGTGCCCATAGGGGGACACTACAAAAATTTCACCCTATCGCGACTAGACCTATGGCGACGAGATGGTTTCGTCGCTATAGGTGCCATAGGGGTGATTTGATTTTTGGCTACTGCATAGCTATAGCAACACCCTTTTGTCGCCTTAGGGTGCAATCTATCGCGACGACACAAAAGTCGTCGCCATATTTAGTCGCTACAGGTAATTTTATTTTAATTTTGATTTATTTTAAATAACATAAAATGTTTTTTACCTATCGCGACGACATGTCGTCGCGATAAGTAAAAAATAATTTTTTTTCTTTTTTTCCCTCTAAATAAATTGGAGGCAAATAAGCCCGCGTTTTATGAAATATCTAAGGCGACGACATGTCGTCGCGATAGGTAAAAACCAATTCTTTTCTTTTTTTCCCTCTAAATAAATTGGAGGGAATAAGCCCGCCTTTTATGAAACATCTATAGTGACGACATGTCGTCGTCATAAGGTGTTTAATTTTTTAAAAATTAAATATTAATACAAATAATTTAATTATTAATATTAGTATTAATAATAATTTATGTACATATCATTGCTCTTATCATAAGTTTTATTATAATTATAAGTCATAATAATAATATTAACAAATCTTATATTTATTAATTATAATTATAGATAACTTATATCAGTTAGAATCAATGAATTTCATTGATTCTGTTTAATTATAGATAATTTATGTACATACCATAGGTACTTTGTACGAATATTAGTTTATTAACTGTAGTTTAAGTTTATTTCTGCTTAATTATCATCAATGAATTTCAAACAATACGAAATGTTTGGTTATGTTGATAACATCAATTATATTCATCATATGTTATTTATGATCCAATTATTATCATTTGTATTCAATTATACACTATGATATCATCAATCAAATTCAAAAAAGATCAAATACATTCGGTGATGATGATTAGGTTCGACCAAATACATTAAGATTAGCTATGATTGAATTATGATGACCAGTGTTAAAATTACGGAAATGATGCTTATAACGGTAAGTTATTTTTATTTATGCTTAACTATCATCAACAAGTGTTAAACAAGTCCAAATATTTTAGGTTATCATGATTATAGCCGATTACATATGTCAAAGGTTAGCTATGATCCAATTATGATCATTGGTGTTAAATTAAATACAATGTTGGTAATGAGATTGGAAATTATGCTTGTCAATGGTAAATTAAGTTTATTAATACTTAAATATCATCAATCAGTGTAAAAAATGTTAGAGATGTTTGGTTTTGATGATTAGGGACGATCAAATACATTAAAGGTTAGTTATGATTGAATTAAAATGAAATTATCCTTAGTAATGGTACTTAAGTTTGTTTATGTTTAGATATCATCAATGAGTATGAAAAAAGTCAAATATGTTCGATTATGATAACTAGGGTCGATTTCATACGTCAATTGCTAGCTATGATCCAATTATGATCATCGGTGTTGAATTACACATATTGATAATAATTTATAAAAAATTAGGCATACTCCTGGTAAATTGTTTGTTTATTCTTAATTATCATCAAAGAGTGTCAAAAACCTCAAACATGATCGGTTATGGTAATTAAGGTTAATTATATGCGACAAAAATTAGGTAAGACAAATAAGTATTATTATACATATGGTAATATGTTTATAATAGTAGTATAATAATCATAATCATAACTATAATAACAGTAACTAGGAAATGAACCCGCGCGTTGCCGCGGGGTTCTTTTTTGAATGTCTAACAGACGCAAGTGTTAAATAATCTTATAAATTGACACAATAAAATATTAGTATTAAAGTTACATTTAGTTTCAAATTTTTATTTACCAGAAGTCATCAAAGATCAACAGTTAAAGGTGAAAAAGAATTACCTCGCTCTTTGTATATAGTCTAGTCACTTTTATCCGACCATTGTCAAGAAGATCAATAAATCTAATGTATCCACCTGAGATCACACTTGATAATAGCATAAATTAGTAAAGATTCTCACTTGATAATAATAGAAATTAGCAAAGAGTTTGACTGTTTAAAAGACAAATCAAACAGGTTGAGTGGCAGAATAGACCCCAAAGTATATTCATGTGCTTACAAACATTTAAATTGCTTTATACCATAAAGTTTATCACAGTTGTAACCTTTCTTTCTACTTTAGTGTATGCCTCGAAATTACACAATATAAAGCCACTAATTATCAAACTGTTGGTTCAAAACTTATGTAACATTTGATCAAAGAACTGTGCAAAGTCATTAGTCGTTTGAGAATTTCTTTAAACCATTTAATTGACCAGACTGTGTGTAATAAAACACAATAATTTCAACATGACATTGGTAAAATGAAGTGTCCAAACACAAACATGCATCATTTTATAAACAAAAAAAACATTTATCTTTTTATGTCACCTAAAAGATAGAATCGATTTCTACCAGGTAGTTATTAATTAACTAATTTATTTACAATGGTTTCATGATACTCTAAGTTTTTGATAATCAATTTTCTATCAGAGGAGCCCTGCAAATGTACATGTCATTTGTAGATTATTCAGTTCACAACAGATATTATTTTTTGATGATTGTAGTAGTAAATAGTTAAAGGCATACCATTTAGTGCATTTTTCATGAACATATGTAAGCTTGGAGAAGTTAGCCGCATTTACGACCACTTGCTTCCCATGGCCATATGACACAAGTGCTCCATTTTCCTAAGAAAATCATAAAACAAACAATATCAAGTTTATACATTCTCCTTTTTCCATACATTTTCCAGTTAATCGTAGGAACTAAGCGTAATGACAATTAGCATATCATATAAATGATGTGAAATAACATAAAAACAAATCAAAACTTTAACCATAAATCATAATCCAAAGTTGTACTACTAATAGTCTAAAGTAATCATGAGTTAATACGATCAAGTGTTTATCTTTATTTCCTTAAAGGATACCTCATGAAATTTATGTTGATTATATAAAGATTAGCAAAATTTATCTTTACTAAATCAAGTTCTTTATGTTTCAAGTTTTTTTTTCTCTTTTTCTTGTGGTCTTACTATAACAAAAGTTAGTCTAACATACCTGGGAAATTTTCTTAAATGGGTAAACCGGGTCATAGCAAATAACCTGGTAATTTCATAACCATGCTCGAATCAGAGAACATTTGTGATTGGTATTTTGAGCTGGACCCTTGGAAACATGAAGTAAATCATTTTCCTTCAAAGCAAAGACCAGTGTCATGTCATTATCATAAAAAGGTCATACACACTAATCTTTTGCAAATCAAAGTTGCATTTTATCATTGAATAGGTTGAAATGATGCAACAATTATCAATCTTCTTCTAGCCATTCCATTCTTCGTATACAACAAAAACAAAAAACTCAAGTCTAAAAATTATAGGTGGGCATATTAATACCTCGATTTCACAATCTGGACCAAAAAATGTGCAAGCCTCATGGAACTGCATATAAAGACTTTGGGATGAAAATGGTACATTGTGAAGTGCAAAACCAACAATTTAATAGAAATATAAGATAGACAGATACGTACCAGGGAATAATTTGAATGATTGAAGGTATCAAACATGAACTGTAAAAACTAAAAAAGTAAAGTTTTTACACTCATAGCATCATCTAAGGAAACAACCTAAGGAGAAGCAATCGACAATAGTCAGTCTGTTGAATAACGAAGTCGGAAAGCAAGAAAAATAACACGTTGCCGTGGGTTTCTCTTGTAACGCCATGGTAGCGATATTAACATTATTGGATGACGTCACGGTTGTACAAGATAGGTTTTGCCTGCTCAGCTAACCTGTACTTTAACACACACACACATAGCAAAAGTCTTCTATACATGCTACAACCCAGATAATAATAAACAAACTGCTTATGTACCTGTGGAATCATGAAGTAGAATGAACCAAAAGCTTCCCACTCAGATGACATATTAGCCAATGCATCAAAAGAATTGCCCTATAAGCACGAATCAGTGGCACTTCTTAGACAGGAACCTTTAGTTTAATTACTTATGGGTTCAACAATGAGAGATACATTACTCACAAAAATACATACAAAAAGACAGACCATGTACCTCTTGATAGATTGCCAATCTTGGAGTGAAAATGGCCTGACATGGCGAAAGAAAACGGCAGAACCCAAACCAGCAATGCTGACCGGAGAGAATTGGATGAATCGTTTCCAGTAATCAAAGAAGAAATGGAATGAGAAGGAATACCGTTAATTCTTTTTTGGCTTCTTCCAAAGAAAAAGCATCTAGGGAGATGCTGAAAATGTTGCTGACCATGCAGCCAGTCGATTGCTTCAATTTGCTGTCCAATTGGAACCTTCAATTCACAAATATACTAATTAATTAATTAATATTCAAGTATGAAAATCATATACCATAATGAACATTTTCTTATTAATATTGTTTCCAGAATGTCCATTTTTAGTATTAATCTTTCTTGATTTGTTTCGCTATTGTCAATGTATTTTTTCAAATTCCTAATAACACCAAAATAAAATCTATAGTAAACAATTTGGACCTTAATATTATTCAGAGATAATTATTACATTTTAAAGTAGTTATACATGAAAAGAAAAGAACTGCAAGTGCCATCTTGCAAAAATTGCAACCAACCACGTGCCACATTCCCATAGCCACATTGCAAGATAAACCATATTATGCCTCAAGGAGATACCTAAGAAAACCAGGTAGAAAACTATTGACACATAGCAAGTCAATTAATTACCTCAGCCCTTATGATTCCAGACCCCCTAACACTGGCGGGTCAAACCCCAACTCAGTAATTGCAGAATTTAACTGGTCCCTCTTTAGCAAAATAAAACAATCAATAGGTAAATGGTGCATGCATTAGTCTTATTCTTTTTTGAAGGTGTACATGTAAGAGTTACCAATACTTTAGAGAATACTAATATATTTTGTCGCAAGTGACTTTGTCCTAGCTTTCCTAAAAGTAACACTTGATTTACTAAAATCCAACAGCCCAACAGAATATTTGTATCATTTAAATTCAAGTCATAAGGTTTTTAGAAGAAACTAAAAGCGACCGTGTTAGTGAAAATCACATACTCATAATGGCATCTGGAGGTGAACAACTTGTTCAATTTCTCAGGTGAAAGGATTGTAGCTGCTCCTTTTTCTGTTTCTTTCGTCACTCAGAAGCTTTACAAAAAAAATCAACTTCTGCACAAAGCAAGTTGACGTCCTCAATTGATTGTGATTTTTACATGATATACCAAACTGCCAACTAACAAAAATAGAGACCGTGTAACATGTGTTCAGTTCATCATTACTTACTAACAGTGGCAGGAGAATCTTCTTCATCAGTATCCTTTCCCTCATTCTCATTTCCATTCACAGCAAGCTGGTATATAAAAAAACAGTTATAAATTTCAAGTCGCAAACAATCAACATATAAAGCACATGATTGAAACTTAAGTCCCTTTTCTTTCATTGTCCTATTTTCTAGAGTACAATCTATGTCTCATTGAGTGACATTGTTTATCTGATGTTGCTTCTTGCTTGTTTCTTATGTAATATGATGATATACCACAAGACTCATAACAAAGAATCTAAACAAGCGCAACCAACAGTTTCTCTAACAGGCCCTGCTTTAAGCTAGTTGTTCACCAGAATCTAATATTACTTAATCTTGGTTTACACTCCTATAAAAATACTAAACCCACTTCAGCTAAATATGTAAACAAACTATTAATCCACCCCTAATCTCTACAATCAGCCATATACACACTTATGTAAATCAATCGACTAATCAAAAGTACTCAATTTACAAGTCAAGTTCATCACATCGATCATGCATATCATCCAAATAATAATCGAAATCACTAAGGAACTGTTAGACTTAACAAATAAACACATACCTTTCTCGCGGCGCTGCAGATCGACCGTGTTGCGGCTGCAGATCGACCGGCGCTGCAGATCGACCGGTGGTGCGGCAGCCGGTGATGCGCTGTTTAACAAATAAACACATACCTTTCTCGCGGCGCTGCAGATCGACCGGTGTTGCGGCTGCAGATCGACCGGCGCTGCAGATCGACCGGTGGTGGGCTGCTGCCGGTGGTGCGCGGCTGCCGGTCGCTGCTACCGGACGTCATTTTCTCCATTATCATCATCCAACAAAGCCTCTTTCTCGAGCTCCTGTAATCACTTGGTGAAGAACTGAAGATACGTGTGAATTGGGGATTAGGGTTTTGTTGGGTCGGTGGCACTGTAGCCACCGACCAAAGTCTTTAATATATATATAATTATTATAAAATAAAATAATAATAGTAATAGTAATAACAATAATAATAATAATAATAATAATAATATAATAATAATAATAATAATAATAATAAAATAGTAACCATCATAATAATTATAATAAAATACTAATAATAATATAAAAAAATCTTTAATACTACATTATTATAAATAATAAAAAAATATAAAATATCATAAACACTCTATGGCGACGAAATGTCGTCGCCATAGGTGTTCCATGTCGTCACCATAGATATTTCATATGCCGCTTGATTATCCCTCCAATAATTTGGAAAAAAATTTAAAAAAATAAAACCCTATGGCGACATAGGTGTTCCATGTCGTCGCCATAGGGTGCAGTATCTATTAAATCCGGGATACAATATTATCACTTTCACTTTCCCAAACCCAAATCCCACCTACCACAAGCCTTCATCTCCGACGAAAATAACCAAAATCCGTCCACCACCATCATTTCTAGCCACCACCACCGTCTCTAGCCGCTACCACCACCACCTCCATCACCCCCATTACACCTCCCATCACACCCTACCAAGAATGAATCATCTTTAGGTTTCACCACCACCATGTTCCTACCACCATGACTACCACTCCTACCACCACCTCCGTTCATGTCTCTCTAGTTTTTGTATCATTATCTATCTCACCACCATCGTCACCGACAACATCTCATTATTATCATTTTTATTAAGGTTTTAAGGTGTGTATATTGTCTATTTCATTAGTTATTTAAATATTTTGATTTGGTTCTTGTTTAGTAGAATGAAATGATAATATGTTGATCTATTTGATTTTTGGTTTGATTTTGTTCTTTTTTGATTTGGTTAATGATATGCTTTAAGTTAAAATAGTTATGTTTTGTAACTTGTTTTAGGATTAATGGTAATTAATTTAAAATTGTTATTTTTTTAGACTTAATGATGACGAAGATGATCATGATGACGAAGATGATCAAATGAAGAAGATGATCAAGATGACGTAAATTAGATGTGTGTTTTGTAAAAAAAATGTGTACGTTGGTTATTTTATTTAAATGCACGTGTATTTAACTTGAATTGTAAAATGATTATCTTTTAGGTATTAGTAATATTAGCTTTCATTTAGTTCATAAATATGTTCACGAAACCTAAAATATTAGGAAAACCTAGAAAATATAAAAACAATTTATAAATTAAATATTACAAAAACCTGAAAAATATAAAAAACATTAAAAATTTCTAGGCTATGGCGACGACATGTCGTCGCCATAGGGTTTTTATTTTTTTTATTTTTATTTTTATTAAAATAAAAAAAAATTAGTTGGACCTATGACGACAACATGTCGTCGCCATAGCCTGAAAAATAAAATTATTTTTAATTTAAAATACAATATGAAAATTTCATGCCGACAACTTTGTGGCGACAATATGTCGTCGGGATAGAGCTCTATGGCGACAAGGGTTTTGGCGACGATTCAAAAATAAGCTATAGCGACAAGGCTGTGACGACAAGGTCTATGGCGACGACAAATGTCATCGCCATAGCCCTTATTTCTTGTAGTGGAGCCAAATTCTGATGTGGACACAATTAGTATGTTAAAGCAATTACGTCTTAGTTGAAGGGGGCTTCAAACTCACTTTTAGTTAAATCTTTAACGGACGTTAAAAGAGATAAATGAATTCATTTTTCTCACTATTAACAATATTAAAATAAAAAAGGCTTTAAACTCTTTGCATTTAATTTAAAATAATTTTAATAAATTCATATTTACCTAGATGTTATTTTAACTAAATAAACCATTACGCATACAATGTATCAAAATCATCTTTGAATTTAACTCTAAATAAAGGATTAAATGTGTGTGGCGATATTGAAAATTCCACGTAGTGGCTGGATGGCATATTATGGTTAATCAATATTTGATAATTCATATTACCGATGGATAGGAGCAATGTTTCAAGAACCGGATCAGACGTCGAACCGGACGCCTTAGTGGTTTGGTGGTCGGACCGGATTTAAACCAGATGACGTCATAATTATATATATAGTATATTATATATATAGTTTTATATATAATTAAATATAAGTAATTTATATATGTATTTTATAATTATATATAAAACTTAACTATATTTTATATCCAACACACTAATTTATGGTTCAACACCTCGTTTTTACCCATTAAATAAAAAAAATTAATAAAATCCTGTTCGAACCGGTCCGGTTTCCCGTCCGACCATCGATTCAGGACGAATCGGCCGGTCGAACTTGCCCAAACGATTTGATACGAACCGGACCGCCACCTACTAGCTGATCCCCGGTCGGACCGGTTGGACCGCCGGTTGGACCGCCTCTGATCCGGTCCCAACAACAATGGATACGAGGAAATCAAAGACCAATTGCATTAAGCCAATAATATGCAAGTTTGTAATATGTGTTTTTTTTAAAAGGTGAAAAGTTTGAATTTCACTAGCTGTGTCAGGTTTATTTAAAAGTAGGTTAGAAACAGTTAAAAATAACGGGATGAAAGGTTAAGGAAAAGTGTTATAATTATTTTTTTAAAATTAAATTTGAATGACACATTTGAAAAAATTGTTAGTCTTGCGATATATAGAACAACATATGGTTTACAAATATGTTTTTTGAACGGCGATTTACAAAATAAGTATAGAGAGTCTTATAACGACCATGTGAACTTGAATAATATGAAAGTTATTGTTCAATGGAAGACTTGTAATACAATTTTTCATATTGAGAATCATGATGAAAATTTTGAAATCTTTCAAAATGAGCCATAAGCGTAGCGTATGACACGCATACGCTGGTTACATCGTCTTTTTAGTCATTTTCCTAGGTTCTTAATTATATTTGCAATCCAATTTTCATATATGTTATTGTACGTTTTTACACATTTTAAGTGCTATCAGATGTTGTCCAACATAGGTTAAACTCATGGTCTCTTTTTAAGTTCATATCTTCCCAATTTAGTGATATCCGTTTGACATCAAAAAAGAAGTTTAACCACCGTCACAAAATACTAAGTATTGTTCATGGAATCCAAACTTTACACACAACTAATCATATATAACATGCTATAACATATGTGTTATGACACCGTAACAAAATAACTAGTTTCAAAATATTCTCTTAGTAAACTTACCACAGGCGTCGAAAAGGACTTGAATGGAAACAACCCCTATTGTCACTTGATAATGCACATAAGCAAATTGGATTATACGACGAGTTAGTTTGTTCCCCAACAATAAATGTGCCTCTGCGATGCACACACAAAACCTTGAGAGTTCACATAATGCAGTTACATGCAGTTCACAAGTTATAAATCCACTCACACCAACTCATAAACGCCCATTTAATTGATTCACAAACCCTGGGAGCAAAAAAAAAAAAAAAACGTTCACATCTTCAAACAGCCTGCTCTTGGAGCAATTTACTTGCCTAAATGTAACGTTAATGCGGTTCCTCCAAACACATGAAAACGTACTGTTTTGAAGATGCATGGTATGTTTGGGTCATCAGATTGGGGAATTGGGGTATGGAACTATATCAATTGATGTTATTTTTTTATGTTGAGCATTCACAATGAGTGTATAATCTTCCTTATCCTTATATTGGTAGTCTTAAAAAATTACCCACATCCTATTCTTTAACCTTGTATCTTATTCATATGTTTTTTTGGAAAACTCAAGAGAGTCCTTATATTTAAGGAAAACTAAAGTAAAATCATATATTTTAAGTTTTGTTGTTGGGACCGGATAGGACCAGCCGGTCCAACCGTCCGACAGGGAATTGGCTAGGTGGCCGGTCCGGTTTGCATCGAATCGTTTTGGGCTAGTTCGACCGGGATCGGTGGTCGGACCGGGATACCAGACCGGTTCGAATCGGATTTTGATTTTTCTTTAATTTAACGGGTAAAAACGGGTGTCGAACCATAAGTTAATGTGTTGGATAAAAAATAGTTAAGTTTTATATATAACTAAAATACATATATAATTACTTATATTTAATTATATATATAACTATATATATAATATACTATATATAATTATGACGTCATCCGGTTCTTAAATCCGTCCGACCAGTCTGACCACCAAACCTGTAAGGCCTCCGCTTCGACGTCCGATCCGGTTATAAAAATTTGATTTTAAGGATAAGGAAGGGATGCGGAGAGTGTTTTAAATTATGAAAGAAAATTTATAAAGTGATCAATTTTGGTTAAATTATAAAGATAAAGAACCCACTTTGACTTCTTTAATATTTCTTGTGTTTTTTATAATTAACTAGAAATCAAGCCCGTGCGATACGATGCGTTTAAGAACATTATTAGCGTGATCAAGTAAATAAGAGAGATTTATGAAGTTGCAACTAATCAGTTCCGATGATCGAACATAGTTAGTATATAGCAATACCGACATTATTCGGGCGATATCAGTTTAGCCGCGTTGCGGTGAGAGACATATGATTAAAAGAAACGTATAAAGCTGTTGTGGTTAGTTATGATGAAGATTGAACAAGATATGAATAATATTACTTCTTTAGAGCATTCACAGTGGAGTCCTTAAAAAATATGTGTGTGTGTGTTGATATATTTATGGAATGATTTTGAGTGTTTGTGTGTAAAGGAGAGAGAAAATGTTATTGTGGATTGGTATATTTGAAGAATCACTGTACAATTCTTATCATTTTTTAATATTTTTTTAAAGTGGTTGTGAGTGAATGAGAGAGAAAAAAGTAATGATAAGGGTATAAAAAGTATTATTTAATTGAAAAGGAGAGAGAAAATATAGTGATTTTTAGTGTAATTATATGGATAAAGATAAGGAACCCAATGTGGATGCTCTTATGTTGAAGCCTAATAATTAAAAAAACTAATTTTCTAGATAATATATAATTAAAGAAAAAGGAAAATAAGGGAAAAAAAACACAAATTGTTGCCCACAGGGGTCAAACCTGAGTGGCTGTTGTTGGAAAAGGGGGGCGAATACCAGTCAACGGGTGTTTTGGATGTGCTTTCAAAAGCACTTATTGTTTTTGGAGGGTGAAAAAGATAAAATACCCCTCCAAAAGTCTTAATAAGTCAAAAAATTCTGACTTATTAAGGGGTGTTTGTTTTTCGAAAAACCTCTTCCCCACCTCTTCATCTGCGCGCGCAGACACGGAAGAGGTTTTTACTTCGCAGACTGTTTGCTTTTAGAAGACGTTTCATTAAAAACATTTTCCTCACCTCTGCACGGAGAAGAGGTGGAACAATGTCTTCACAATCTTTTTATCCTCTTCTGAAGCTTTATTTAGCCTTAACACTCTCTTCCCCAAATACCCACCTCCCCACTCCCCCTTCACAACCGTCTCCACCTCACCACCGTCACCACCTCGCCAACGTCACCCCCTCGCCACCGTCGCCACCGTCGCCACCTCGCCAATGTCGCCATCTCCCAACCGACTTCGCCCCCTCCCCTTCGGCCCCTCCCTTCCCCCTCCCCTTCGCCCCCTCCCTTTCGGCCCCCTCCCCTTCGCCCCCTCCCTTTCGGCCCCCTCCCTTTCGCCCCCCTCCCCTCCGCCCCCTCCCTTCGGTTGTCCTCCCCTTGGCCACCGTGAACTTCCACTGCAGGTTAGTTTTTTTGATTGTTGTTTGTATGATTAGTTTGTTTGTATGATTAGTTTGTATATGGTTAGTTTGTTTTTATGATTAGTTTGTATATGGTTAGTTTGTTTGTATGGTTAGTTGTTTGTATGGTTAGTTTGTATGATTAGTTTGTTTGTATGATTAGTTTGTATATGGTTAGTTTGGTTACAGAAGATGTTAAAAACAACGAGCTTTTTCTGGCAGACTGCAGACATTTGGTCCCCCTTCTGCTGCAGATGTCTGCAGATGTGGTCCGCAGACTGCAGACGTTTTCCTGCAAAAAAACCAAACAACACCTAAGACTTTGGAAGGTATTGTTCTTTTCACCCCTTCAAAAGCCAACAAGTGCTTTTGAAAAGCACATCCAAACACCCCTTAATCTACCTCATAACTTGAGTTTATAAACTAAAGTAAATTTATTTTACGACTAACTTTGTAAAATAGTAATCAAATTTTAAAATTGTCTACTTAGGTCACTCATGAAGTTTTTTGTTTCAATCAGATCACTCATAAAATTTTTGTTCCAATCAGATCACTAAAGTTTCAGGATGTTCTATTTAGGTCATTCATAAGTTGCAAAAATTTAAAAAAATTAAAGTTTTATAAAAAATTAACAATATTTATAAAAATACTGAATTATTTTAAAATTTTTGTGAGTTATTTAAACAAATTAAAAAAAATATGAGTGACCTGATTATAACTCTCCTAAACTTAATGACCTGATTGGAATAAATAAAAGTATTAGTGAACTAATTGGAACCTTAAAACTTTATTGACCTGATTAGAACAAATAAAAATATGATGACCTGATTGAAACGTTGTTAAAACTTGCTTACTATTCTGTGAAGTTTTCCTATTTGTTTTATAGTATATGTGAACGGAGAATGAGAAAAAAAAAAGAAAAAAAAGTTGTGTTGGCCAATAGATTGTTGACACATGGCAGCCGACTCACCCACCGACCTTTGGTTTTAAGTAGTAGTATAATGTTGATGAATGAGCTATTAACTAGTGTTTTCTCCCGTGCTACTAGTATAATGTTGGCGTGTGGGACTTTGTTTCGTTCCCTGGTCTTACGTGACGTGTCTTTGTTCGTTGTCGACTTGTTTTATCGGAAACCGCAAAAGTGAATACCAATATCAGTTTCGATAATACCAATCCGCACAACGATGATCTTTGCTCTTAATCAGTTCGGTTCGTCGCAATATCACAACAATACGTTAAGGGTAGCGTTGATAATACACATTATATATAAGAAAACGATGCCCTAACGTGAGTTGATAACATTAGACATTTTATATAGAAACAAAACTGGTTGTTTCATGATTAAGGCTTATAAATACAAATTCTTAGACTTCACACATTTCATCCTGTTAGATCTTAGAAAGTAAAAAATAGAAATATGTATCCCCATTTGTTGCCATCTTTTCCTGCTTATCGAAAAGAATCAACACATGCAAACAGCTTTTTGACTTTCGTTGTTCAAAATCGAACCGATTTGAAAATTACCTGACTTATGCATCTATACTCATGTAGCATGTAATACAAATTTCTAAGAGTAATAGTGGTCAAAACAAAAAGTAAAAGTTAGTGGTTAAAATTAATTCAAAAGAGCAATAGTAGTAAACAAATAGTAAAAACAGTTAGTGGCTAAAATAACAACATGAGAACTTTATTGTTGCAAGCTAGTTGTTTTTTAATATAAGTTATAATTGGATTTGAGCTGAGCTGCTAGGCTTCAGCTAGAAATATGGACTGTGCTAAGGTAGAGATCCAAAGATCCAAGTAACTCGCGGGTTAACCTGTTTTCTCTTTGAGGAACACACGGGCGTGAAGACCCAGTGGATAGCTGATTGTGATCCAGATGTTACATATTGATTGAGAGGGGGAGAAAGAGAGAGAGATAGATGACACATCATCTATTCTCGTGCTAGGGATTCATCTTTGTTGATTAGAGTTTCATTCCGGTAACAAGGCTGTTTTAATATTCAATTAAGTTTTGTTCATATCTGTTACCACTAGATAACTAACATGATGATCATATAGTCTAGTGAATATTGTTTTGATTTGTTTGACATTTGTAATGCACTTACTTTACAGTTTTGATTGTTTGACATTTGTATTAGATAATTAACATGATGATAATATAGTCTAGTGAATATTGATTTGATTTGTTTGACATTTGTAATGCATTTACTTTATAGTTTTGATTTGTTTGACATTTGTAATGCATTTACTTTATAGTTTTGTTTGTTTTTGAGTTTTAATCATTAAGATTTGAGTTGAACATAGTTTAGATCTAGTTGACCAATACAACTTATTAGATAGTTGAGATCGTGGAGTGAAATTGGGAAGAAGTAAATAAGAACAACCTCCAACACGCACATATGCAATGTCGTCTATGTGCTCGCGATGAGTCCAAGATAAGTTTCAATGTATTGGGTTTATTTTTAGTTAATAACACAAATGTCCCCGGATTAAATGAATTACAAAATAGTTCTCTTAAGGGTCTTTTAGTTGTTTTATTCAGATTAACAAAATATTCAAAGAAAAATAGTCTTAGAACTCAAACTCGATACAAAATTGAAATCACAAAACCCAAATTTGTAACTACAAAAAGTTAGTGCTCAAGCCCGGGAACCATGTTAAATCACAAGGACTTTTGTGTAATAACTCTTAACTTTATATAATATTAACTAAGTTTTTTTTAAAAATTAATTAGATCATTTAAGTTTAAACAAATATACTATTAAGTCACTTGGCTTTTTATTTTATTTAAATTATAGATTTTAACATGATTTTAATAATTTTTTTGTTTTCATTAGGAAAATATTTTTTTTTTTTGTTTTGGATGTTGTGTGGAGTAGTGACGTAAATTTTAGATCTTCTCCTAATTGTTTATTATAAGGGCCTACTAAGAGACGCCCTTCAGGATAATTGGACGCCTGCTTACGGGCCGTAAGGCCCTTCACGGGCCGTATGGTCTGTCGCAAGTCAAATCGGTCATTCAGTAACGTAATTCAAAAACGTAACGGCCCGTGAATATGATCACGGTCGTATTTCTTTACGGCCCGTGAATTTCTTCACGGCCCGTATGGAAATAGTCTTACGGGCCGTTAACTTACTTACGGGTCCTAGTTTCACTTTTAATAATTTGACGAGATATATATTCCTCGTTTTTTCGTGTAATTTTGTATTTATTACGTTATTTGATATGACGTAATATTCCTCGATAGTCGTGTAAATTTGTATTTATTACTTATTTGATATGACGTAATATTCCTCGATATTCGTGTTAATTATGTGACGAGATGCAATATTCCATTTCAACTACTATATAAACGTTAGTTTATAGATTCATTTCATAATTCAACGATATAAATTCATTTCATTTCAACTACTACATAAACGCAATATTCCATTTCAAGTACTATATAAACGTTAATATCTAACGTTACGATGTCTTTCTGGATAGCAACTATTTATTCGGTTCGGAATCTAACTATTACCCTCAGGAGGGTTACGGTTATTACGAAGAGGCTGCTTCAAACTATCCAGGACAGTTCGCGTCCAATTACGGCGGGAATGACGGCGGCGATGACGGGGGTGATAACGGTGGCGATAGCAACGGGGATAACGACGGTTCTGGTTCCGGTAAAAAGGGTTTATACGACACGAATCAGGTTATAAGATATATCATGTTTAATTTTACTTTCATTTTACTATCATTTAGTAATAACTAACTAAAATATTAAATTGATTAGGTTTTCTCATCTCGTGAAGAATTAGTTGATTGGGCAACTAACGTGGGGCGAGATAATGGGTTCGTTATTGTCACCAAACGTTCAAAAAGAAATTCGAATGGTTTGGTGGTTAAAATTTGGTTGAAATGCGATCGGGGTGGTGTATATAAGGGAGCATCCACTCTAAGAAAAAGTGGCACGAAAAAAACAAACTGTCAATTTGAATTGCAGGGTAAGTACCAGATGCAGAGAGATGGGTGGATTATAGTTGTTGTGGATGATACTCATAACCATGAACCTGCTGAACACCTGGAAGGACATGCATACGCAATGAGGCTCACCGAAAATGAGCTTTCTACTGTAAAGAATCTGACCGAGCAAATATTGACCCTCGAAACATTCTAGGCACGTTGAGGGAACAAATCCCAATAACGTGTCTGGGTTACGAACCGTATATAATGCTCGGGCAAAAATAAAAAAGTCCACCAGAATTGGTGAAACCCCAATGCAGGTTTTTTTTTTCTATACTACAACAACATCAATATATTTACACCCCTCATATTGAGGAACCGACAATACCGTCGACGGGTTTTTTTTATACATCCCACATCTCACACATTATGGCGTGCTTACCCACACGTGCTGATAATTGACACAACATACAAAACTAACTTGTATAAAATGCCTTTGTTCAAATGGTTGTGTGACATCCACCCTGAAATCTTTTTCTGTTGCTCACGCATTCATTGATTATGAGCGTGAAGCCAACTTCAGATGGGTGTTAGAGCAACTAAAAGCAAGCTGGAAGATAAGTGTATGGAGCCCCGTGTTATACTAACCGACCGAGACCTCGCTCTGATGAATGCGTCAGAAGAAGTTTTTCCGAGTGCTGTTCGATTACTTTGCAGATGGCATATTTCGGAAAATATTGCTAAACATTGTAAGGCGAGTTTTTCAAATGAAGAGTGGGGTGCTTTTCAGCATGTGTGGTCGGTACTTATTAACTCTGAAACGGAGGACATATACGCTTATAATTACGACCGGCTTTATCGCAGATTGGTGTCCAAGCATTCAAGTAAGTTTTCTAGTGTTATTCTTAAAAATATATGTATATTTATATAAAAATAAGTGCATTTTTTTTAATAGGAGTGCTGATGTACCTAAAAAATAACTGTTGGACCCCTACAAAGAGAGATTTGTGTCGGCGTGGATAAATAGAAGTTATAACTTCGCTCAGCACACAACGAACCGAGTTGAGAGCCAACATTCGTTGTTGAAAAGTTACCTGAAAGCAACCAATAGCACCCTGGATAGATTTATTCCTTTCATTAATATATCTTAGCTACCCAGGAAATTGCTATAAAAGAAAGTTTTACCAAAAGCAAAATCATGCTTATGGTGCAGCATAATCATGAAGTGCTTAAATTGCTGTGAGGTAACGTTTCTATTGCGGCTTTGGATATGTTAGTCGGTGAGATTAACAGGATACATCATCTAATTATATCCAAAGAATCATGTGGCTGCCATCTTTTTACCAGCTTTGGTCTTCCGTGTGCTTGTAAATTAACAATTACTTTCAAACAGGTGAATGTTCTTTTACGTTTTTTATTTTTTCATTAAAACTTTTATTATATTTTATTTAATATATTATTTTATAGGTCAATGTATCCCGCTCGATGCCATTGATGTTTTTTGGAGGAAGCTAGATTTTTCACCCGCGTATATTGTACGGGAGGTTCAAGTAGATGTACATAAAGAGATGGAGATGGTGACAAAACATTTACTTGTCCAACTCGAAAATGTGAAAAGATCTTTGATTAATATTTTCAAATCTTTCGTTACTCCTTCAAAAACGGATAAAAAACCTCCTAAAGTCCAAACAAATACACGGGGTCGTCCAAAAAAAGATAAGCAAAAAGAAACAATATTAGACGCCCCCAGACATAGTTCATATGTTCAACCGAGAGAAAATTTTGAAGGTCCGCCAACATATTCAAGTTCGGTGGTGAAGTCAAAACAAGGGCCTTTGCAGCGCAGTCAATCCATGTCTTCAAAATCAAGAGCCAAAGATGGATTATCTCAACAGAGTTCCAAGTTTTCATATATCCCGGGCGACGAAGATAAAAACAATTTTTCCGGTTTGACCGTTGGATTCCATCATTCTTTTTTCCCGTATATTTCAGGTGCGGATGATGTTTTAGCGGACGGCAATTGTGGTTTTCGTGCTATAGCACTCGCACTGGGATATGGTGAAAATCACTGGCGTTTTATACGTACGGAACTTATATCTGAGTTGGATGAAAACAGACATAGGTACGCTGCGATGTTTCCTGATATAAACGAAATAAGGGAATCATTAAACTGGAACGGGTTAGGTGCGGCTCCACACAAAAATTGGATGACAGTGCCACCTGCTACAATCCTTATTGCTAACAGGTTTCGAGTGGTTATAATTTTATATCGATCGGCAACTCCGCTACTTTTTCCCGTTCTGGTTATCTCCTCGTGATATCAGTGAACATCATATAATTTCAATTGCTTATGTTCAAGATTGCCATTTCATTAGAATTCGATTAGTGGGTGACTATCCAATGCCTGTTCCGAGCAAATATTGGCATTTGTACAAAACAGAATACGCCAATGATTGGGAGGCTATATACGGAAGTCGAATTCAAAAATATCTTGAACTAAGGCCCGTAGACCCGGTTGAACATGTAGATTTAGTATAGTTTACACATTTATCAATTCTTTCAATTCTTATTTATTCAATTCTTTATTGTTGTTGAATTGTAAACATGTAATCTATTATTTATTCAATTCTTTATTGTTGTTGAATTGTAAACATGTAATCAATTCTTTCGTTTCTAAAGAAAAATGCAATAAGAAGATTATCGAATTTTTCTTCAACCTTTGAATTTTGTTTATATGACCTGGGCATTTGGTTAGCAGGATGTTAATGATATGAGATGCATAATATTTGTTGAGATTCAAGTATGTTTTCAGTGCAACTTTTCCGACTGAGATTCAAGTATGTTTATATAATTGCAGAGCCTGGCGTCGGATTTTCTGAAGGATTATATATTTCTTTCTGTGGGACGAGTAGGTTCAAGTACTGATTTTATTATCCAAAGGTTTATTTAATATTATTCGTACAAACACTTCCTCCACAAGCCAACCAATTGTAAACATATAATTAAACATTTAAACGTCATCCAAAATAACTCATAATATATAAACATAATTTTTCAATTTTTTTACATGAAAGGTAAATAAAATAATAAAATCCTACTATCTATGCGTCATGTCCACCACCAGCATCACCACACCAGCACCAGCATCCTCCGCATCACCACCCCCAGCAGCCTCCTCGTCATCACACGCAGGTCGTCTGACAAACGGAGGCAACTCCGGCCGAGGGGGGAGGTCGATACCCGCGCTAGCAGCAAAAATGACGTACGCATCCGCCATCCATACTAGCAAGGCGTGGGCCTGGCGCTGCAAATGTAGTGACTCCGCCATAAACTCCCCCGTCGCGGAATCTGCCGAATGATGGTCCTGGGAACAGGCGGTGGCGGTGGGACGGGTGGTCCGGCGTGTGGTTGCGGCTGCTGCTACGGCGCCGGCTGCTCCTCCTCCTCACCAACGTCCGGCACCGGCTGCCAGACGGTCCGACCACCATCAGTGGACCATCGGAGGTCGTCGCCAAATTTGGCGGCAATCCCCATGGCCATGACGGTCTGTCGACCCAAAATCCGAGGCGGCGTGTCCGTAGTCTGCCTCGCAATTAGGGCGTCCGTAAACAACCCTAAGCGCGAGGCAATGACGGTGATGTACGAGCCGCAAACAATCGGGCTATCCATCTGCAAAACAATCAAACAATAGGCATACTTATGAATCGCATAATAGATAATACTTATTTGTTAACAATTAGTAGAAATATTTTTTACCTTGCCCTGAATGACGCTAAAAAATAGGCGGCCATGCAGTGAGCTAGATTCACCCGTCTGGGTGAAAGCAAGGCCCTCAAAAAAAATAAGTCAAGGAGCGACACCTGCTCCATGCTCTGGTCTCTGCCGGCAATGGTGCCGGCAATGCACCGGTGTAGATACCGGTGCAAAGGATCCCTAATAGAGGTCGCCCTAATGGCGCCCTCCCACGGCTGGTTGGAAATGGTCGGCCACCATCCGACCAAGGGAGCCGGCTCCGACTGGACCTCGTCAGAATAAAAACGAGGATCCTCCGTCTCCTCGTGGTTGTAAAACCCAAGAGTCACCGCCCACTGGGCGAGGGTGAACTCGTACCTACCGGTCCCCAGCATAAATCGAACCGCTATGTGCTGGCGGGGGTCCTGATCCTCAAAGGCGGGAGTGAACTGAAACGTACATAAAACTGCTGCAACGTCAGCTCCCGGTAGCCCCTCCTCGATCCCAAATCAAACATCCGCCTCCACGGCGTCTCTCCGTCCAGCCCGATGATATCCTTGGCACGTGCTATGTCTCCGACCTCCTCCAGCACGTCCCAGTCGATGGTGCGTGTCCCCTTCAGGGGACGTCCAATCAGCTTCCACAGCTTTTGCCGTGGCTGGGTCTCCCTCGGAAAATGAAGATCAGAGTGTGGGTCCAGAAAGTCACCCTGACCCTCGGGCTCAGTCTCCGGACGTGTACGTTTGCGGGCGGCATAATCTGCAAAAAAAAAAATAATAATTCACCAGAAAAAAAAAGGGTTACGGCCCGTGAAGCGCTCTCACGGCCCGTAACCCACTGAAGTTTCAAAGGGTTACGGCCCGTAAAGGAAGGTCACGGCCCGTAACCTTTGAAAATTCAAAAGGTTACGGCCCGTGACGCCCCTTCACGGCCCGTAACCCCCAAAAAATTTCAGTTTTCAGATTTTTTAAAATACAATTTTAATATATTTAAACGAAAATACACAAAAATAAAATACGAATTTGAATACGTACCGTAGTATGGAGTCGGCGGTATGAAAATGATGAAAATACGGAGGTCGTGACGGGAGTAAATCGTATGTGTGTTTTGGGGGCGTAAATGAACAAATGGGCCGTGAGGTCCTATATATTATCGGGCCTCACGGTCGTGACGGACCTCACGGCCCGTTACATATTCTCCACACGGCCCGTTACCTCTTTCACGGGCCGTGATGCTTTGTACTTTTTAAACCCGACCGTTTACACTACACGGCCGTATGGTGACATCCTAACGGCCCGTAAAGCCTCTCACGGGCCGTACAAAACTTTTTCAAGTCTATAAATTCAGCCGCTTGACACAAACAATTCATACAAATTTACTCAATACCCAAAACATGACTGCTACAGTGATCAAAATCCTGGACGGATGAAGAGGAGGTGACTTTAGTAAGATCTTGTATCGAAAATTCAGGTACTATCCCGCCAAATTCAATATTTTGGAACCGGTTTCAACTCGTTTTCATCAAATTCTCAAACGTGAAGAATATCGCACCACTCGTGAACTTAGCAACAAGTGGTCTGACTTGAGAAGGAGGTCACGACATTTCACCAGCTCTACAAAGACGTTTACAACAATCGAAATATGTTATGGAATGATACGGATATTATGACAAGAACTCAAGAAAGATATCGGGAGAAATTTGGAATTTCCTTCAACCATTTTGCGGCTTGGATCTTTTATAAAGATCAAGAAGATTAAAAATTATGTGTTTTATTTTGTGTGATAATAACGGTTTATCGTTTTTGAAAAAGTGTACTAATAAACGTTTATGTTTTAATAAAATATTTCATTACTGTTCTACATTACACGTCTAGAATACAGTTCGTCTGCCATAAATCTTCGGAATCTAAAGCAAGCATCCTGTAAGCTAACCTCTTGCCACTCTAAAGATCTATTTTGAACCAACCTACGCAATAACATACAAATTACAACTCCCGAATCTCGACCATATGACCGGCGTTAGGGGGCCAAACGGTTTCACCCGATACCACCAGTTCTTCGATTTCTTCTTGTCCGGAGTGCTGCCAATATTGTATACGTGACAGAAAATGTAAAAAAAACGATTCGAATTGTACGAAAATCGTTCGCGCATTACGATGAATGCACCATGAATCATCAACGTATTTGGTCGGCATTCGTATGGAGAATATATTCGAACTTGTAGTGAGTCCATAGAAATCTTAAAAGATACCAATTTTCTTCGTCATCAGTCATTGGTACGTAAACCTACAAAACAATTTAATTCACGGTTATAAATTTATGATTTTTATTGTAAAACATGAAAACAGTATTACCGTATCAACTTCCCATAACGCGGGATATAGACAGTCACTCCCGTCTCCAAATTCGTTAACATTAACGACCCCGAGTATATTAAGTTAAACCACTCAAATGGGAGAATCGTCCAACGATCACTACCCGGCAACTCTTCGGTTCTACGTATTTCTTCGTATCTCCATATTGTGAGTCTATTATCCACGCTCGAACATGCTATAAAACAACAACTTTTAATTGTTAGAATTTTAAAATAAAATAAAATATATAAAAAAACTTTAAATCATACCTCTGTACCTAAAGACACGTTTCCGAGTAATTCACGCCAAAATTGTAACGGAATATCGGAATGACCCATGTAATACACTCTACATGTTTGGGAGTCACCGTTACGTATAAAGTAAATAATTTTGAGACCAGTTCCTCCCGTTCTGCCAATTATGGTTATCTATTGGATCGGGAATACTTTCCACAATATCTCGTGAGTTTGAAGATGACTCATTTTGACGTCTTCTCCTACCTCCACGAGAAGACATTTTTACTGTTTCGTTTCTCACTAACCATATAACAAGTCAATATATAACGGTTTATATAGAATCTTAAATCGAATCAAGGAATAATACGTCGCGTCACATAATATAAAATTTAAAAGTGCACGCAAAACGAGGAAAGTAAATTATCAGAAGGACAATACGGCCCGTGAAGGATCTCACGGGCCGTTATTGAGGTAGTTAACGGGCCGTTTGTGCGGACGTTTACGGGCCGTTTGTTCCTTCACGGGTCGTGATTAAATGCAGTTGTGAGAATTAAATTTCGAAGTTCTCACGGCCCGTAAGGACCTTCACGGGCCGTGAAGAAAGTCAAAGGGCGTTTTTTTAAACACCTGACAGGATGTTCAATTATCAATGGCCTATTATAATTACCATATGTTTTTAACTCTTCTTTTTTTTAAATGTAACTACGTATATTGAAATCCCGAACTTTATATTTCTTCTCTACGTTTTTCATGACACAAAAAGAAAATTCCAATGATAACCGATTTGACGGTTTAGGGATGTGATCTAATTAAAGCACTTTAAAAACTTAATTATTATTATGTAATTATTTCCGTTTTTTGCGTTGCCCAAATTTTTTTTTTAAACTAGTAACAAAATCTTTGTTTTTGTTTTTTTTCTTGTGAACTTCGTATTAGATTTATTCAATTAATCTTCTACTTTATTCATATACTCTGGTAAAAATATTATCAGTAGAAAATAAATTATAACTAATTATAGTAATTTACTATACTTTAAAACCCATATAATAAAACTATCAAGCATATGATACAATCTTTTTATGCATGATTCTTTATCTTCTATTGGGTTTTTATTCTAGCACTCGAAGTTTAGACATATGTACATATTAATAACCCATAGTTATGCATTTATTTTCTTACACATTCACAAGGCTTTTAGTTTTTTTTTTCTTTTTTTTGTAAGTTTAGAAATTTAGTTTTCTTAATTAAAATTTTATATGTAGTTTTTAGTTTTTTTGTAAGTTTAGAAAAATTAATGACAAGCACTCAAAACTTATTTAGGTTTTGATTTTACAGTTTTATTTTCTCCTCTTTCTATAACTTAAAATATAATTTTATAAATTCTAACTTTTTGTGAAATTATTTTATCAACGTTAAATGTTTATAATCGTTTCGTTTTTTTTGGTGTTAAAACATGCTTATTTTTTTTACCTTTGTGCGTGAAATTTTTAGGGTCTCAATATAAATTTTCGAGTATTATCAACGGCTTCATCGCAACATACATGTTTCATGTTTGTGACATATTTATTTGTTATATAAAGTTTCAAATGTTGTAACGACGTAATATATAGTTTCATTTTTCGTATATAAAGCTACATATACCATCAATGTACATGCGCGAGCTCACAACAAATTTTTAATGCTACTTATGCTTTTATGTCCTCACCGTAACGTAAGGTCGTAATGCTAGTTACTATTACATGGTACGACTTGTGAATATTATATATTCTTCATCTCTTATCACATGCTTATCTTTTCAAAAAATCGATCCGTACTAGAGTTCCGGTAGTTACCCGCTAGTGTGTGTATTTTGACCCTCTAACAAATATTTATTGTTATCTAAAAGTTAAAATCAAAGACGTCTTGGAAATTAAACATGAAATTCAAAAGAAAAAATACACGTGAGTTGATCTTTGAACCCCTGTACTTCAATTCGTTTTGACAGCCAGTTGAATTGTTTTGCTAGTTTCATTCGATCGTAACCTAACAGTATATATATTTTAAGCAGGGGTGTCGTATTTGAATCGTGTTCGAAATACTCGAAATTTGATTCGGAAATCACCTATTCAACGTTCGATACGAATTTCAAATTCGATTTGATTCGAAGTTTATATATACTTTATCACCAATAAATTTAGTTTTGTCAACAAAAGTATACAATCATTAATACGTTCATCACCGTTAATCCTTACACGCATTAATGACATTCATTTCATCAATAATGGATGCCCTTGATTAATGACCTAATTTACCCAACCAGTGGTTGGCTTTCAACCAACTCGATCATCTTTTATGCAAAAAAAATAGTTGTCAGCATGACTATTATGTTTTTATTTTGATATAACAGTACTGGTGTTATTCATATCAATTTTGTATGTTTGGAGACTAAAGTTATAAACATTAGAAGTATAAAGGTTCAAATTTAAAAATTACATTATATTAAAAGGCTTTAATTCCTATGAGACGTACTATAAAGTTGTGACGAACACATGAACTGAACTTTAGTCATGGGAAGAAAAATATGTGGTTGCGACTTGCTTTATGTCTTGTTTCTCTTTACGATACTTATACTCAAGAGACTACAGATACGTTGAACATTAATATGGATTAATTTTGAAAAACCGATAGCTAGTTTTCAATCTAATATACTTTTCGTATTCTAAAATGGAAGCTGCAATACTATTTGTTTGAAAAATATTACAATCAAATAAAAAAATTGTTTTTAATACTTTTTCAACTAAATTGAACAATGGCACGGATAACCCGACTAATAGCTAGGAATGTCACTTTCATTAATTTTATAACTTCTCAGCTTGTTCATCGTACTATCTCTACCACACACATAAAACTTTTGCTTAAATATATATTTCCATTTATTTCATTTCAACGATGTTTTATCATAAATTCAATTTGGCTTTGTCTATTTTGAAATTTTCAGACACATATTTTTCCACTTTTGAATTAAGAAGGTCGACTTTGGTTGCTAATTCTAAATATCTGTAAAAATATCTACGACAAAGTACCTGTTTGAGCATTTGGCTACACAGTGAGAAAGTGTTGAGACAGGAAAATATATAGTTACAGATAACTTGGGCCGTCTTTGCTCACATCGTCATATATGTGTTAGAGGTTTATCGCATTTGGGAAGGTCACTAAGACTCGGTTAAAAGATTAATTGGTTTAAGTCGTTTGCAACAATCATACGAAAATTGCTTATTGTAAACTTAGTTAACCTCGTTGAAGTCACCAATAACAATCATCCTTATAATATTTGAGGGATTGTTGGGCATATGCTATGTTAATCATGCGCAACAAAAATTTGTCCCCCTCAATGGCATTTTGTTTGTACTAGGGGTGTGCACGGTTCGATTCGGTTTTTCTCTCCCACTGAACCAATAACCGACCGTCGGTTATTGCAAAACCCATAACAGAAACCGTAACTGAGATTCGGTTTCAGTTCGGTTTTTATTTTTCGGTTTTCGGTACGGTTTCGGTTCGGTTTTGGTATCCAACATATTTTTTTTTACCTTTTTCTGCTTTGGTTTGGTTTCAGTTCATTATTTTATCAAGCGCCCATAAATTTTAAAGATACCATTATCATCTTTCTAGATATCTATATCAAAAAATCTTATTAAATAACAAATAAATGAGTAAGTTCAGAAAGAAAATAAATATTGTATTTTTTATTAATAATTAGAAATACTAACTATATTAAAGTGTAATAACTATACAACACGTTGTAAATATAAAAATCTAAACTTAATTTATTCAACCTTAATATAATAGTAGATTTCGAACTAAATAACTATTTATGTAAGAGAGATGGTTTTAATTTTAAATATTAACCAAATAAATTCTATCATAGTAACATATAACATTTCAAGTATTCAAGGTATAAAACTAGATATACATAAAAATATATAAAAAAAAACTTGAAAGTATGAATGGTTTGGTTTCGGTTAATTCGGAACCAAGGATACAAAGCGCGAACCGAAACCGATTTTCGGTTAATTCGGTTTTCGGTTTATTCGTTTTCGGTTTTGTCAGTTTTCGGTTAATTTCAGTTCGGTTTCGCCAGTTAACGGTTCGGTTTCGGTTAATGGTTCGGTTTTTGCTCACCCCTAGCTTGTACAACAAAGATTTTTACCAAACGATGATGATCCCCGTTGCATTTTAAGTGTGTACTTTAGGACTGACAATTTAGAAACGAATATGAATACACGAACACGAATACACGGCACACGAACCTACACGATCTTAACAGGTATTGTGTATGACCTTACCAGGTTTCGTGTACAAACAGGTAGACACAAATATACCTGTTAAATTTCGTGTCTAAACAGGTATTTTAAATGTTTACCTGTTTGTATCCGTTAGTACCTGATAATTTTTTTTTTAAAAATATAAATAATATAATAACATATAAATAATAAGTGATAACCCTAACCTAACCCGTAGTACCTGTCATAGATATGTTTCAAGACCAAAAAGTACCATTAAGTATAAAATATAAAAAATGGTATTGAATACTACTCAAACTGATGCATATCTACAAGAAAATGACTATTGACTATATTTTTGTGTGTAGGTTTTATTGTTTGAAATTGAAGATTTGAGAAGAAAGATCAATTGAAAGTTGAAGTTGTTTGCTTGTTTTCAAAGTTGTTTCGATTAGACTATTATGAATTTATGTCTTTTCTTTGGTAAGGATTATGTATTTTGGTACTAACTTAAGACTTTTGGGAATTCGGATGATTTTTGTATCACTTAAAATGGTTCCTAACATATGTGTATATAATTGGTTTATATCGTTCTTATCGTGTATACCTGGTATTAACAGGTTCGTGTTCAGCTTTGGAAGTCGTGTAGGATATACAGGTTCGTGTTCGTGTCTATCATTTCGTGTCTTACCAGTACAAGTATACCTGTTATGCCAGCCTTAATGTACTTGTAACTTGTCACGTTGATCCTAAAATAGTTGACATTCTCTCTCTTTGGACTCTAATGAAAGTGCACACAATAAGCGGACCCATTGTCCTGCTTTAAGTGGGATCTTACATCTTTCGCTGCTATAAAAATAAAACAAAGTCACCGAAGTTTAATATTGACAAAAATGGTGGTAAAATTTGCAACTATTATGGCGACCAAAACTAAACGATAACAAACATAAACCATGTTTGGCTTTCCATTTTAAAAGGATTTTTTAACTTTTGGAGGGGTGAAATGATAAAAATGCCCCTCCAAATAAGTTTAAGTTAAAATTACTAGTTTATTGACTTATTTGGAGGGATATTTTTGTATTTTTACCCCTCAAATAAGTCAAAGGATTTCAAATGGAATCCCAAACAGCCCCATAGTAAGTGGAATCCCAAACAGCCCCATAGTAAGTGAAACAAAGTGGGTCGCTAATTTTAAATATCTAGTTTAATAAATTAAAATAATTATTAGGCAAATGACTATTTTTTAGTATGTTCATGTTTTTGCCATATTATAGCGACCAAAACTAAATGGTAACAAAATAGCAAGTGAAACAAAGCGGATCGCTAATTTTAAATATCCACTTTATAAATCAAAATAACTATTAGGCACATGACTATTTTTTAACATGTTCATGTCATTGCCATCTAGACGGATTATTCATGTGTTACCACCACAATAAATTACAATTTAGTAAAAACTTAACTTCAAAAGGTTTATTAATAACTATTATTTAGTACCATACTAATCAAGATAATTTTTTCTACAAATAAATATATCTTTATTAAAATTACTTAATGAGACTTAATTTTGTTGAAATATTTTAGTTTGTAGCTAATTATTGTTAAAACTAAACACTTTATATATTATATATATATATATATATATATTATATATATATATATATATAAAGAGGTTTATGGATATTTATGATAATACAATCTTTTTTCATTTTATACTATTGTTTATAACTTAAATATGTTTGTTATATTAATGTCTCATTGATATGTTATCTATAACATATATTACCCTGTATGCATATATAATATGATATGTTATATTAATTTTTTTTATTTTAACATGTATAACATACAATTATCTAACCTAGTTAATTAATAAAATAAAAAATTCATGTTAGTGTCAAACATGATGGCATATATAACCAGCAAAACTGTTTCGGTCATAAGTACTTCCAAACTTCAAAAGATAATATACAAATTAAAGTACTAGAAAATTGTTTTGATGAAATCATGGTTCTTTTGTTCAAACCCCAGTTCAAGAAGTGTGGAATCTTATCCGGTGGAACCCGGGTAGGGTCGGATCCAAATCGGATTGGAGAGTTTTTTAAATCAATCGCTGTCAAAGTGATCAAATAGCATGCCTTCTTGAATTACAACTTTGACATTTCGTTCCCGAACCATATTTACATCAAAGTTCCATATACCATGCACCATCGGTTCCAATTGTAGTTTTGCCTTGAGCCGGTGGTGTTTTTCATCGACTTGCAATACTTTGTTACCTGATTTCTAAAAGTCTTGTTAGAAACATATCACAGCATTGCATGATTTAACCATTCGACACATTTCACATAAATCAAAATTCCACCAAAGCTCTTGTTTCACGTTATTGATAGAATCATCACAACTATAGCTTCGCTTGAGGATCCACTAATTGGAACATATGATTTGGAAGCCATATCGTTTGAGATTAGAGACTAGAAAATAGAGAGTAGAGAGCTTGTATGAGAGTGTTTTTTTTGCGTTTTGAGTGTTGTGATTAACTCATTACACCTGCAGAAAACACACTTCATTTGGTAATGTTTTAAAGTGGAATTCCTATCGATTTCCGACGGATAACAATCCATCTTTCATACGATTCAACTGGAGGAAAGTTGGCATAAAGATAAAGCAGAAGTCCCCTCATTATGCCCGACCATTCCGACTCGTAAGTCACTTTATAATCAATGTTAAGAATAACTTAGATTCAGTCCGGGCATTAGATGTACATTTCTCTGTGCTAAAGGGGGTTATGTGAGGCCCATTATCTATTTATACTATTATATGGGGCAAAATGATAAAAAAAAAATTGAAACAAGGTCAAAAGCACCCTCAACGATCAAATTACTAGCTTAAAACAGTCAAAAAATTAAAACGACTTGAACCGAGTCTGGTTCGGGCAAATTGTGCTAGACCTTGGTTGAAACGGAGTTGGGGTATGAGGGGGCAAGCCAGTTTGAACCCGCCGGGTTGAAAAGAGTTGGACCCGGCTCAATTCCGGGTTGAGTCACCGGATCGTGTCAGGAAACCATGTTCTATACGCACCTCTAGACGGATTAACGCATTGATTTCTTTTGTTATTTGTAATATATTACCCTTGTATAGTTGTATACAAAATAAGCAAGCATACAAAACAAATTATCATAAAAAGTCGCGTTGAATGTAGGTTTCTATCAAGAATCAATTAACCACACATCTAAGCAAAAGATAGTATGGTTTGGACTTTGGATGGTTAAGATAAAAGAAAAAAATTCAACATATTCAACGCATATCGGTAGATATTTGTTTTGAGAGTGGCTAAATACTCAACTACGTATCATTTATTTGTAAAAGTGATGTGAATATTTAGTAGGGATGCCCCCCATCAAGTTGTGAAAGCATAATGATACGTTTAGTGACATTCTTAAAAGTTTTTAAACAGGTTGATTTTTTTAGCGTGATGCGTGTTTGTTGTTATATGTTGAATTCCTATGTGTTCATACTAGAATTTGAAATATGGATATATACTAAAAATAATATTATTATATTTATTTAAATACAAAGTAGTTTGCATATATAAATGAGCGTTATCGAACTAATTAACTGGCCTGTAGCACATCCTTTCCAGAAATCCATCAGAAATGATGTGGCTCACGAGTTTACATAGCGATAAGGCGAAGGTTCGAATTACTAACTCTGCCTTAACATCGCGTTATGCTCAAACGGTTTGAGCTCCTGATCCTTGTTGGGGCTGGCAAAAGAAATGTGTTTAAGTATGGTGAGGATCAAACATGGGATTCTCCTAGGAGTATTCCATTGTCATACCACTAGTCCACATTACTGTAGGGTGTCTATATGATTGAACTTATTCGTTATAATCTTAACTAAGGGTTTAACCATCGCCGTGTCAAATAGTAGTAATATGAGCTTTTACTAGAAAACGTAAATTTTGAAATTGCGTTGACGACTTTACATGACTTACGAAAGAGAGAGAGAAAAGTGTGTGTGGGTGCGGGGGACCCAAATCAATGATGTCCAGTGTAAGGTATGTGAAAGGAACCAACTTTAAATAAATTACTATCGAAAACATATACAAATTAAAAAAAGTCTCAACACCATATTTATTTTTGAACACATTATATTTCAAAAGTTATGAAGGAGTGAAATTTGTATTAAAATTGAGGATAAAAAATCAATTATATTTGACTTGTCTTGGTTTTGATAAAATATATGAAGATTGAAAACATAGCAAAAGAATAAACACGTCACACAACAGTATATTTCATTGCATAAAACACCATACCTATACTAATAAACAAATAAATTATGTTCATATGTTATTTTCTCACACCATTATTGACACATGTCATTTTCTCACACCTAAATGCTACGTTTCACTATCATAAAATGATAACATTTTAATGATTATATTAATGATAAATCTTATTATATTCTTCCAAATTTCTAAAACAAAATTTTATTAAAAAATGTAGTTTTTTATTAAATAAATATGATTTCGTAAGACAGAGAAATTTTATAATGACATTTCAAAAACAAAATTATTTTTATTTTAAAAATCTTTTTTAAAAAAGTTTTTAAAAAATAAAAATTAAAAAAAATATTGTCATTACACTATTACTTAAGGTGATTGATTGCACGTAAATCAAATCATATTTATATAAATTTATAATATAAATATAAATATTAATTATTAACTATTAATTTAATATTTTAAATTATCCAAATCATATTTATATAAAATTATAATATAAATATAATATTAATTATTAACTATTAATTTAATATTTTAAATTAACCCGTGTAAAACACAAGTTTTAACTAGTTATAAAGAATTCAAACCAAACACCTTTTAAGCACTCGTACTATTATTAGTTGTATGTTCATTTCCTTATACATAGTGTTGACTTATAGTACACCCGATTTGGGTAATATAGAGAGAAAAAGGAGATGACGTTGAGGGTGGCGTTGAAGGTGAACGGTGGCTGTAGATCATGAGACACGGATGTAGTCATCAAATTGGAAGGAAAACAAAGAAGAAAAGAATCGATCAGGAGTTTTGAGGTTGGAATTGGATTCGGGGAAAACAGATCACCAACTCCAAAATTAGAGAAAATGTGAAAATCTGGAGAATGAGTTTCCCCAACTATCACTTAGACTGTCCAAAACGCACCACCCTTAGCTCCGCCTGTGCCGCCCTTCGGAAGGGCTGCGTTTCAGACTCATCCGTCCTTCACCTGCCCTTTGCCAAGGGCGCTCCTTGGATGCATTTTGTGGGGCCCACGTCATAAAAATGTGTGTTCTTTGTTTTTTTAATGGTTTTTTGTGGGAAGGATGGTGTTAGAAGTAAAAGTTGATTGTGGGAAGGATGGATGAAAGTTAGTATAAAACTGATATACATGTTACTGAGACTATTTGTGGGAATGACGTCTTTTAGCGTTGTGATAAGTCTAGTGTGTCCTAACATCCAGCTTTACACGCCCCTTATGTGATATATAAATTAAATAATTAGTTAATTTTCATATAAGTGATTTATCGATAACAAATCATCCATTGTAATAAACTGCAAAGTATAATAAAATTCAAATGATACTAAGATAAACTTTAATATGTGTGGAGGATTAATGAGTTTGAAAACAAGAAAGATAAATGAGAAACTCATCAAGTTTCTAGTCGAGTAACAATTCAAATATGAGCTTTATTAAAATCGTGTTTCGTTTGTCTTTTTTTTAGCTCGTTTAAATTAGTAGGATTCAAACCTAAACTCGTTTGAAAGCTTATGGTTAAACTTGTTTTTTAAGTACAGTTAGTGACTTGAGTTTGTTTTATCTATTATTTTTATCTATTAACTATCAAACTAAAAACTTGTATAATACATACGTTTAAAAAATTAAAAGTAAATATAAATAGTGAATAACAGTGATTTAGAATTAAAAAAAAAAAGAAACAAACAAACTTATTAAATGAAAGCGAAAAAAATTGATAGTAATAATTAATAAAGTTCAAGAAAAAAGAAAGAATTAAGAAATAAACCTATGGAAGAATGAAAAGCGACCAAAAAGTGATTGATGCTCAAAGAATCACGCTTAGTGATATTCTCATTTACTTTTTATATTAATTTTAGTACGTTGATAATCGATATACATGTTAAATGATTTTTTTAACGAAAAATCAAAATTTAAAAACGTTAGTCCATCCGGTATACCTCCACCACACATTACAACAACTTGCACGTTGCTTCATCCCTACCCGCACGTGGTTATCTTGCCATCCCCTTGTGTCTAGATCATCAGCTTCTTGTGCTCCACCCTCATGAACCCCGACCCAGCGTCGAGATATTTGATCTCCTCCGTTCCCGCTTCTGTCACATCAGCTCGTACTAGGCCCCACATCGGCTCCATCCCACATGGGTGTGGTGTTTGAATAGCGATAGCCTTAAACTACTTGATAATAAAATGCACATACCCGATATTAATTAATCATTAAACGGAAATTCATTTTCAAAAAAAAAAAAAAAAAAATAAGCTGGTTTCAAAATAAGTCGAACAATAATAATCATAACTAAAAGAAAAATAAACAATGACTTTAATAAACCCAATTACAAGAAGCTATGTTCTAAAGTAAACATTACTTAAAATTACACATCACAGAAGCACAATAATAGTAAAACTTATAATACATTATTTCAATATTCAAACCGCTCGATCACTCACTGATTGGCAATAACGTACTTCCACAAACGACACTTATCATCATTATTAATTTTGTGGGGCAACGGCCACGGTGGTTGGGAGGCGTGAAGAACCACGGTCTCCACCGTCAACCTGGTCCGAACCCGAACAGCACACCCCAATCTAACCCCTCACCGGTGGTTGCAGCCCATCCTCTGCAGACTTCTTCCTCATCTCATCAAGAATAAACAAAACACATGCACTTGACATGTTTCCGTACTCGCTCAACACATGTCTTGTGGCTCGCATCTTCTCCTCCTTGAGCCCCAGCTTCGCCTCCACCTGGTCCAGTATCGCTGGACCGCCCGGGTGCGCGATCCAGAAGATCGAGTTCCAGTCGGATATACCCAAAGGCGAAAACGCCTGTACCAACGCCTTCTCTATGTTCTTGGAGATCAATCCGGGACGTCCTTAAGGAGGTGGAACGTGAGTCCCACCTCCCTGAGATGACCGTCTATCGCGCCCTCGGAATCCGGAAGGATCGTCTGAGCGGCCGAGATTAATTCAAACAACGGCCGCTCAGTCGCCGGATCCGGATCCGAGCCCACGATGACGGCCGCGGCCCCGTCCCCGAACAAAGCCTGGCCCACCAAGGAGTCAAGGTGGGTGTCGTTGGTGGGGCCGCGGAACGTCACCGCGGTGATCTCTGAACAAACCACAAGGACGCGCGCGTCCTTGTTGTTCTCCGCAAGGTCCTTAGCCATGCGGAGAACCGTGCCACCAGCGAAACAACCCTTGCTGGTACATCATGAACCGCTTGACGGACGGGCGGAGACCGAGGAGTTTCGTGAGCTGGTAGTCCGCACCGGGCATGTCGACACCGGAGGTGGTGCAGACGATGAGATGGGTGATCTTCGATTTCGGTTGCCCCATTCTTTGATGGCTTTAACCGCGGCTTCTTTACCGAGCTTCGGGACCTCGACTACTACAATGTCTTGGCGTGTGTCGAGCGACGTAGCCGCGTACTAGCATAGGTGCGGGTTCTCCTTAAGATACTCCTCGGTGAGTGCATGTATCGCTTTCTAATCATAGACTTATCGCCTGCAAAATTCATGCATGCAGTACTTTGTTAGTAACATGCAACTACAGATACACTTTTATCATATCATATACCTTACGTAATTATAATAAACAGAAGAATGAAAGTAGAGTGATTAAAAGCATACACATGCGCTTGAATTTCTCTTTGAGTTGAACCATGTGTTTCGCTATTGGTGATCCGAAAGTAGTAATCGGGGTAGTCGGCTTGATAGACGCATTAGCCGGTGTCGCGGTGCCAATGGCGAGGATGTTGGCGGGACCTTGAGCCCGTTGAGCTTCTCTGATGGCAGCAATATCAATTGAGGATGCCATTGTTGTATGATCTCTCTCCGGGGTAGAAGTAGGAGAGATGAAAAAATACAAGTGAAGTAAGTGATGTTGAACAAAAGGTTGATTGAGTGTTGGTTATATAGAGGGTGGTGGTAGGTTTGCTCAACGTGTAGCACATAATATTCAACGTAATCACTTGGGTACCTGTGTGTGAGGCGCGTGGGTGTCACGTATGTCATGTGGTAGATCATGTAACGTTAGGAAGAGAGCTCTAAAGTACGTTTGAGGGTAGTTACAACCAACGGTGTCAAGTATTGTTACATCGGGTGGGAGATTTGGTCCAATGGTAAAGTTATTTAGAGTTACAGTGGTAAAAACTTTTTTTAATATTAAGAGTTTGAGATTTTTTAATATAGAGTTTGATATCTATTTAAGACGGATAGATGTAAATTAGCCGTGTTGTACAATTAAGAGTGGATTAGAATATGTCGAACTTTTTTTAATATTATTGAAATTTGGTTTAATTTCAACTTAGCTATATATACGCAACATTGAAGAATTTTCAAAATGTTGTTAAGGAGAATTTAAAATGAAAGTGTGTAAGAAGTTTATTGAAAGTTGTTCATGTAAGTAGTCAAGATATTTGCTAAGCTCATTAGTTACTTTTGTTTCCTTTAGCATGTAATAGTGCATGATGTGTAAATTTGGTTCGAACGACTTAGAAAATTCAAATTTGTGCATGCACTCAACTTGTGACGAGAATAGAATAGTGGTATTTCTCTTAGAACAATATTGATTTGAAAACCTCGGATGACCCTTTAGTTTTGTTGCTACATTACATACGTCTATTAATCGAAATCAAACCAGACTTATCTCAAACAAAGTTCATTTAATAAACTAGCTCGAGGTTTATACATGTCCAGCTAATCAATTAACCTTATGTGTTTAACCAAAGTTATTAATATATATATATATATATATATAGATATAATATATATATATATATATATATATATATATATATATATATATATATTATAGTATTTATGTATGTATGTATATGTATGTATATATATATTGTATATATTATATATATATATATATATTATAATATATATATATATATACATACATACATATATATATACATACTACATACATATATATATACATACTACATACATACATCATATATATATATATATATATATATCTATATATATATATATATATATATATATTATATATATATATATATATATACATATATATATATATCACATACATATATAGGTACGGTTCAATCGTTACCCTCTATTATTGCGATAACCGTGTTAACTTTTGAAGATCAATCAAATCTTTATTTTTTATTTTTGAAATAATATCATACACATATACAAAAATATGTTCTTTAATGTATGTGTGTACATTCATAAGCGTAAAAAGTTTACACAAGTGTAAGTTACACTTACATCAGTAAATATTTAGTGATGTAAGTGTAACTTACACCTGTCGTAATTTTTTTACGCTTGTGAATTTACACATATAAATAAAAGAATATAGCGTTGTATACGTATAATGATAGTATTCCACATAAAAATAATGATTTTGATTGATTTTCCAAAGTTACATGGTATCGCAATAATATAGGGTTAACATTTGATTCTTGCCTATATATATATATGTATGTTTTGATATACATTTATTAGAAAATGTTTTGATATACATTTATTAGAAACATGAGAGCACCAAAACGAGAGAGGACCCAAGGTAGGCCACATATTGGACGGGATTGGCAGTGTATACGTCGAAGAGAGAGAAAAAGGTGTTAGATGCAGAAGTTGGTAGAAATTGTGGCAGGCAGGCTTCCACCATTTTTATACATTTTTCATTTTTTTTAACGATAACGATGGTTCGGTTTGTTAAACGATACTTCGTTTTACCGTCCTTCACTTATTAATGTCACTAAAACTTTTTATTTACTAGTGTTAAGGACTTTTTTTTTCACAACAAACTTGTATACTTATCTGCTTCTATTTCTAAACTATATTAATATTTAATCTACTTATTCAGATTTAAACTTTGGTTTCTTTTAGAAGATTCTAGGATAGAGTCGTAAATGAGTCGATCCGAGTCAGTTTTTTGACTTAAGGAGCTAATATGTGAGCTCGGTCCGAGCCAACTTGTTTATTTAAAACAAAATAATTTTGTTATTTTTACATATATTTGTATATATAAAAACAAATACTATGTTTTTATATTTGTTTGATTTAATTTGTTAAAACAATGATATGATATTGGTATTCTATGAAGTATGATCATCCTTTAAAAACTTGTGTTTAAAGCCGTTGAGTTGCTAAAATAGTAAAATGCAATTCACTTCAGTACCGAGGG